>CABHPH010107163.1:10419-51020 GCA_902168325.1 Peromyscus nudipes | reverse complement strand
AAAAAAAAAAAGGGCGGGGGGAGAAACTTAAAAGTTGACAAACCTCTTAGTGGGCCACAGAGGGAGAGTATTACTAATGCTTTGAGCTTCCCCAGTCAGCCTGAGAGAAGTTCTTGCCAGCAGCCAAGCGCCTCTCTAAGATATAAATACTAAACTCACTGCATTTAATGGGATTCAGAAGAGGGCTGTGTGAAGGACCCAAAGAATCACTCATCAGTCCCAAGTAGCAGGCCAGTCTGCTTTTCTCCTGTGTGTGTGTTTTCTCCATTCTTTCAATTCTATCTCAGCTCAGGTACTGCTGACTCATTCTGCAAAGACTCAAGCTGTCAGGGGACTCGGCATATGGCGAATGCCTCAGTGATTTCAGATCTATTACAAATAGTTGTGGGAGGAAGGGATGACAGTGGGGCTCCCTGCAGCCAAGATGACGTGTCATTTCATTGGGGGCCATGGCTGCCTCTTGGACACATCCAGAAGGCATTTAATTTCCTATGATTTTTCTCTCTCTGCTTTTAGCGTCAGACAAGCTGTACTGGTTCCTCAGACATCTAAAACACCCATACCTATAAAATAAAAACCAAACCTTAAACTCCCCAAGCCCACCAACCAACAAACAACCTCACATAACTTTTGTTCTTTTAATTTTCATGATGTAGTTTTGTAGTACTTGAAAGGCATATCTTTTCTCTCATTGCCGAACCATTACATAAAAACATAGATGATTCTAACTGGCATCTCTTTCTAGCTGGCCTTGTACTAAGTAATTCTACTCATTAAATATATTTCACCTTGACAACAGAAAGGACTGTGCACTATTTTTAGTGTGTTATTACTTATCTCTTGCTGTACCTCTTGGAAGTAAACCACTCTCATTCACACAAGGGAAAGTGAGTCATACAGAATTAAAGGACCTACCAGTGGCCCGGAGTGTATCGTCAGAGCTCGAATTAGTATACAAATTCCAATTTGAATCCAGTGGTATCATCACTAAGTCCCATGGCTCTAAGGCTCTTTTCATTCTGAAAGGCCAGACCCACCAGCAAGCAGGGTATATATTATCTGGGCAGGTGGTGGGCTGGGCAGAGAGGCAGGTCTGGAAGAAGACTGAAAAGATATGAATCGTAAGGCTCACTGTGTTAATAGCCTTTATGTGATCTGGGATAGGTCATTTCACTGCTCTGAAGCCACCAGGGGTGCTCACAGTGCAGATGACATTGGGCTTTGTGTCATGTTCTTGGAGCATGCCTCCTCAGTCCCCCTTTGTAACCTCCGCAGCACGCAGTTCAGGGAGCACACTGGCACAGAGTTGGAAGAGTCTGGATCCAGTGTGTGCGTGCTGAGCTATACAGACAGCTTTGCTTTTTGAACCCTGTTTTTCTTCTCTATAAAACAAGAATACTATTCTCCCTCTCCCAGGTTATTGTGGAGATTAAATGATACAACATTTGTGAATGTCTTCTCCCAGCACCAGGCACATTGTAAGCACTGCATAACGCTGAATGGATAAATGAATGGCCGTAAGTCAGGCCCTTAGAGTGCTATGTTAATTCTTAAAGCCCACTAGGATACTGTCGAGTTCAGCACAGCACACCATAGCAGCGACTTCCTGAGTAGTACTCTAATGGCCCCCAAAGGCAGAGAGAAATTTCATAGTGTCACTGCCTGGTTATACCTGTTCTGGGAATACAGTAATTCATTTTCCAGTGCTGCCAATCTATTACCTTTCACCAAACACAAAACTCACTTGAAGAGGGGGCAGAAACACAAGTGCCTTTCTGTTACATAGCGGTTGGAAGAATATATTATTAAAATTGAAACCAACTTCTCTGATTTCTTAGGCAAAAAATCAGATTGGAAGCCAAAGAGCTATTTGGCCTTTGCAGACCCTGGATAGTGATGCCCTTGGGGGAAAGGGGAGAGCTGGAGCCGTTCCAAACTGTAGTTGCAACATCGCTGTGTGTATTTACTGCTCATGCTTATGCACTCCACACTTGTTTCTACTCTCTAGCTAAGCCTTGAAGAATTCACAATTTACCCAGAGCACAGTTTAATTCGTGGAGGGTAAAATATAGGCAGATAGCTCTGCTTCTCATTTCCTAATCATATTTCTGCCTACCCTATAAAACCTCGTTTTCAATACAATTGCACAGCTTTTCAAACTTATGTGGACAATAATGACTTGTTAACAATAAACATGCCCCTCCCCCTCCCCTCACCCTTTTTTTGACTCAGGAGGGCCTCACTAAGATTCAAAGCCAAAATCCTGCCATATAGTTAGCACCTGGTACAGCTCATCACAATATAATATCTTCTCCCAGATGATTGGAAGTCTGTGCAATGCTGTCACACAATGAGGTGTGCAAGAAAAAGTTTGGGGATTGATTTTCATCATTAACTTGATATTGCATGGTTTTTGCGGGACTTAAAAAGAAATGCATTTTTATTACTTTTAAGTACTGCACATCGAGTAACTCCAACTTATCATATTTTGGCAGTTATTTTTCTCGGGCAGGATGTATTTTAAACATGTCTATGTTGGAGTGTCTGGTGGATCATTTAGGATCAGTGTCCTGTTGCTTGATGAAACCCAGATCACTTCAATGAAATCCAGATGGGGAAACGGGGTCTCTGGCAATGGCTGCCAGATCTTCTCCATATGAAATCTCTCTAGTCTGTATGCAAATTCAAAACTCCATATCCTGGAAATCCCAAACCAATCAAGTGGCGCTCAGCTTCTTAGTTACTGGACTAAACACAGGGAAGCGATTCATTCTTCCCTGAGGAAATAAGCATTTCTTACATACATCTATCTTGGCACAAAAAGGGCTGGCTAAGCAAATTAATAGTGTAAACAGGATTGCACTGGGGAATGTTTGTCCTACTTAGGAGAATAAACTTTTTATGCACTTTGTGCACATCCACTTACATACAAATAATTGATATGCTAATTACAAATGATTCTTAAAGCCCCTTCCCTGAGGTGCTGTTCTATGCTGTTAGTCTATTTTGAATTACTAGCATGTCCAATGCTTGAAAGTAATAAAAATGCATTTAAAATATTCCATGATTCAGACTGGCTTTCCTCTAATTAGGTTGAGTTAGTGAGGCTTGCCTATATTTAAATAGGATAGATATTTTTCTACTTCACCCCTCATACATTTAAGATGCCCCCAGTCCCTCCCCGTTTCTCCTTCTCCTTGGGATTCTCCGGCATGGAGCTGGTACACACAAACTCCTTCACCCCAAGCTCCCACAGAACTGCTCCCACAGCATCTCCAGGCAATCACTGCCCTTTCTCTCTGCTGCTCTCCTAACCCCCACCCCCCGTTCACTCGCTAACTTAGCTGGTTAGTTGATAGAGCTGTTCTTTTAAGTACCAGTGGATATGGCTCTTTCCTGATAGCATAATTGGCAACAGTGCACGCAGACAAAGATCCATCCAAACTCAGCACCAGGCTTCTTCATCAGGTAGTAGAATCTAGCGTTAACTGAACCTCTGTATGGTCCAAGTCAACATAAGCCAGTTAAGACAGCTCATGCATCAAAGTAGCTGCTCAGCATAAGGCAGTATTAGGTGCAAAGCCGTGCCTTTAATGTACAGTCGAAACAGCTCTCCAAGGCAGGTCTGAAGGGGCAGGGCATCAGCTAAAGACTAAGGGGAGGGTAGAATTACAGTGCAAGTAGGTGGCACATGGTGGAGGGAGCGCTGTGAATTTTGACGTTAAAACATTCCAGTGAGCACAGATATAGTCATGTTTGGGACCCTTTTCAAGAGCAGCCCGTGTTAAAGGGTATGATTATCAAGATTCCATTTAGGACAAGGTCTTCCTGACTCGGGGTAGTTTCAGAATATGTTCTAGCATCAGAACCTATTAAACTGTTGCCAAAGAATCGCATCACTTTCTCCAGGAGCAGGGATCAGTCATCACTAAGAAAAGAACAGGGAAAATGTGCACCAGCGTAGCACAGTGACCCCCCACACAATTCTAGAACATTGTCCTCCTTGACTTAAATGGAAAAAAAATCACCTATGAAGACTTCTGTGCTTCACAGGGTGGGGTAGGCTACTTGGTGAAATTTGGATGAGAAGAGAAGGAAGTGAAAATTGCATTGCCTCTCTAACCACATGCCTTTCAGGCCCTAAGGACTAGGTGAAGGAAAATACCAGTTCTCACTACAGCCTCATACAAGTCTTCCAGACATGCATTGGCTCAGGACAACTCAGATAATGAAGCACAGGATCCCTCCCTCCAAATTATCCTGCATTGTGAGGCTCTTAAAGCCTTTTGAATTTAATATTTTAAAAGACACATCAAACCAGGAAGAATAAATGAACGGCCCACTTTGGCCTCCTTTCCACCTGTGGCTAACATTATCAGTGAATTTAATTAGTGTCTGACTCATCTATTTTCCAGAAACAATAGGCAATTTTACATCTGCTACACTACAGAGAGGCAGGATAGAAGTTTATCAAATTGAACAAAAGCATGTAATAAAAATACCTTACTTACGGAGGGCCAAGTTCCAGATGCAAGACTTACAGAATGAATTGGCAGCTTTTGTTACCTTTATCACTGGACCAAAGTGACTAGTGATTATCCAGGCAGTGTAGCTGTGACCCAAAGGACGAGCGAGGTAGGATAATTGTGTGATGAGTTTCTGCCAGTTCTCCCATTGTAATGAAAATGGAGATGAAGATGCAAGGAAGTCTATGCAATTATTTGTACTCAAATACAAATTCGAGAGAGTTCATCCCTTTTCATCAAACCAAAGAGAATTGAAAAAATTCATGCTGCTTCAAAGATTTGAGTGTGAATATCTGTGTGATATACTGCTGTTGCCACATCATGAAACCCAAAGGAGTAAATTATAATTGCTGGGCTCTCTTTTCACTGCGGATCTACCTGTTTCTAAATTTCAGTGATACAGAGGGCCAAGTGCCAGATGCAAATCCAAATGGAAGGTAATTTCTAGAAAAACCTATCATCATTAAAATATCTCTTCTTTAAATATTAACATTAAAAGTCAACATCAAAAGGCAACACTTCCGTTAAATCTCCCTTAGAGATGTCTTTGGATTCGCTCCTTTTATTCAGTTGGTTACTGATGGAGAAGTTTGGAGTGTGGATGGAGAAGCTCTCTATACTCTATGTGCACATGGCCTCCTGCCAGGACCAAGAGGTGCCAGAGGTTCTGTCGCAAAGAAGTAAACAATCTTTCACAATACTAGTCTAAAAAAGGCACATGAAAAGGATGTACTTCCCTAGGAAGAGCTCTATAAAATGACAGATGACACCAATCACCTTCCACAGGAGGAAGTCAGAAAAGGAAGGGACAGGAGAACTCACAGAATCTCCATGTTCAGGCTTTCATCAAGAATTCCATATCTAAGATGTAAATTTGGGGACAGTTATTCTTGTTTTCTGTCCATAAAGTTACAAATTAAATCTTGAAGAGTCTTTTCTGGCAAAAATCTCAGCTGCACATTCATACACACAATAGACTGTGTATTGGAGTTGTCATGTGATTCATTTGCATAAAGCTAAATGGTTTATTTTTTAAATGTTTTCTCCAATCTCCTACAGTAAAGTTTTCCATCCCAATCGTAGGGATGGTATCTTTTCAATGCTTGTAACAATTAAATTTCACACTTCATGAGATACTTTAGAGACAACATAGTCAATGGCTAGGGAAAGACACAGGTTCAAAGTCCGGCTTTATCACTTCCTGGATGTATGTGACCTTGGAGAAGTCAATACTTTCTCTAATTTTCTTCCCTATAAAATGAGAAGACTCATACGTGCCTTTTTAATAGAGTGTAGAGGGTCACAAAGATCAAGTGACACAATGCCTACTTTTAGAGCCACTCCTGTCCCAGTTACGTGCACTGCTAGAAACCCAGCTACAGGCTGCAAAGTTAGTTCCTGTCCCAGTGCCTAGTGTAGTGTCTGTTAGACAGTAGATGATACATTTTTGTAGGATGAATGAATAAAATGGTTTTTTCATATTTAAACATGCACACATACCCAGAATAGAAATACATGTCAGCTGTTTAGCATAGCACCTGTACGCACAGGTAGCATCTCCCCTCACCCCACCCTCCTCCTTCATGTTAACTAATGTTTCATAAACAATATGCAGTGAGGAGCTGCTCAGTTCTTTTGCAGGGAGGTGAGAGAGGCTTTGGAGAGGTAAATTTTGGTCCCAGACTCACAGGAACTAATGGTACAACTTAAAACACCAAGGACTTCCGCTTCCGACGTGATGCTAAAGTGACAGGACAGTCTTATGCTATAAGGGACACACTGTAAAGACACTGTATTAAGAGTCAATGGTGTGTGTGTTTTTCCCATTCTTTGTTGGACGTGAGTGACGTTGAGTATAAATGTGCAAAACATTCCACTCAGGAATAAAAGCTTAGGATTCCTTTACCGACCCTGCTGTTGGTCAAAAGAACAAGCATTCTCTAGGTTGGCTACTCTGTTTAGCCCAGTAACAGGACTACAAATGTTCTTGAAAGGCAGGTGATAAGCTTTAAAAAATAATTTGATTCCCCAACACTGCAAAAAAGTTTAAATTAAAATAGAAAAGTCTAGTGTTCTTTTATAAATGGAAAGAGGCAAAAACATTAAGTTGGGGTAGCCTGGAAAGATGACACCCATGTCAAACACATCCTAACTACCTGTAACTCCAGCTCCAGGGCATTCAACATCCTCTGGCCTCCACAAGGACCCACAGTCATATGCACATACCCACACACATGCATACGCATAATTAGAAATAAAAATAAATCTTTAAAAGAGATTAAGAGTTTAAAGATTCATTTAGTCTTTGAGTGAGTGAATTTTTCTTTAGATCGGTGGTCTTTGATTGAGACCAAAAGTTTACTTCAGTTTTGAGCTATATAATATATGCCACAGGACACAGGTGAATAATAGCCCAAGGACCAACTATGGGTAGATTTTTATTTTAATGAATAACATATAAACCATAGTTCACTAGAATAAGAATATTTCTCAGGATAGGTTGATATTTCTTCTTAGCAAAATCTTCATATATGGATATAGACTGCTACTGAGTGAGAGCTCCAGTTTGACAGAATCTTTCCTAAGTCCTCAATGGAGAATTTGTTCAACAGTGTCTCCTTTGGATAATATATTATGCAGTGTCTTTATTATCTCAAAGCTGAGCAGTTGAATATTCTTTTTTTAAAGGTTTATTTATTTATTTTGTATATAGTGTTCTGTCTGCACATCCCTGCAGGCCAGAGGAGGGCATCAGATCTCATTACAGGTGGTTGTGAGCCACCATGTGGTTGCTGGGAATTGAACTCAAGACCTCTGGAAGAACAGCCAATGCTCTTAACCTCTGAGCCATCTCTCCAGTCCCACAGCTGAATAGTCTTAGTAAAACAATTCTTTTCTTTGAGACAGGGTCTCATGTAGTCCAGGATGGCCTCAAACTCCCTATGTAGTGAAAGACACTTTGAATTCCTTATCCTCCCATGCCTACCTCCCAAGGGCCAGGGTTACAGACATGTGCCACCAAACCTGCTTTATGCATTGCTGGGGATGAAATCCAAGGCTTCATGAATGCAGACGGGCAAACACTGCCAACTGACCTTTATCTACAGCCCTAAAATGGTGACTTTTTTCCAAATGATTTACTGTCAACTTCGGTACATGTACCCACACACATTATAAGCATCTTGTATATAGCTTTCCTGTTAGACAAGCAGATCTCTAGTAAAGAGCAATTAATTGCTGGTTGTTGGGAGGGCAAAATGATAGTTAGGATACAAACTAAGAAATACTAGCACGACTCTGAATCTATTCATGCATATGTCAGCATACGACATGGCATTTCACGGTAGGCAAGCAGTTGGCTCATCTTGCCATTACTATTTATCAAAAGTTCCCTTGAACCAACAGCAAAGAAGTACTTGTTTTTGTCCTTGTCTTGAACAGTTCTTGACGGTGACTGCTCCCAAAGTCATCAACATATGTAGCATTTTAGGCAATAGGCAAAATATTACTAAGACAATCTCATATCATATTCACATAGAGAGCAAGCAGGTCAAATATAGGGAGAGCAGTACCTCCTTGTGTATGTATAGATGTATGGATGCATATATATGTGTGTGTGTGTGTGTGTGTGTGTGTGTGTGTGTGTGTGTAGTATGCTTGCTTGGTAAGTGCCCTACCACAGCTCTATGTGCACTTTTAGATGACAATGCTTAATATTTCTTTCCTCCAAACTTTGTGAGTACGGTATGAAGTATTTTCTGAGTTAGGAGTTATTTTGGTGGGACTATTATTATCTTGATTCATAGAAATTATCTATATTGGAGCCATAAGCTTCCATTTGAGGGAAGAGACACGTTGACAGTAGTAATGTACTATTCCTTTATGTTGGTTGATAAAGGGCTTTACTTACAATGTCAACTCTACTAACTCCCGTAAAACTTATAGGAAGCTTGTGGAAATCATGGACCTTTGCCATTAATATCAAATGACCCAGGATATCTAATATGAAATTGTCATTTCAAAAAAAAACCCCAAAAAACTCCAAATCTTTTGATGGTATTAGAAAATATTCATGTAATATTTCCATATCAAGTCTATGGAAGAAATTTTAAATGTGGGGAGTTTGGTGTTGTGATGAAACTATTAAGTCCTTGCCTGACTGGTATGAAAAGTATGAAAGGTTAGAAGCAAGGAAAAGGTAATCTTTTTATAAGAGAGAAAGTGAAGGGAGGAAGGGAGGACGGGAGGAAGGGAGGAAGAAAGGAAGGAAGAAAGGAAGAAGGAAGGAAGAGGAATGAGAGAAAGAGGAAAGAAAAAAAGAAAAGAAAGAGGAAAGAAAAGAGAGGAAAGAAGGAAGGGAAAGCTTTTCAGTGAATCCCACAGAGAAAATCAGCTCAGGAACAAACCAGCAATTGAGCGACAACTCAGTCCTACATCATCATGTTAGCCGCCAATAAGCACCTTTCTGTCTCTGTGGTGAGTGGTGAGCCAGAGAACCAGTGGGCTTACAGAACAGACCAGGTGAGAAGGACAGAGCAGCCAGAGCAGTCATTCCTCTTCCACGTTTCTTTTCAGGTAGGCAGATGGGGCAGCAGTAACAATGGCCAGTGTAAGGGGTTTAAGCCCACTAGGTAGAAGCACTCAGAGGATAATTGCTGGGACCGAAAGGCATGTTTACCGGGATTTAGAAAACTGCAAAGCCATTTAGCTGTCCAAGACTGTTTTGTCTCCTCCGTACTACTTTCCCCTTGTACTCTGCTATCTGAGCAGCTGACAGCCAGGGCGCAACACTGCAACCTTTGCCAAGTGTGCTGTCCATCCCGTGAAATGCCTGGTCCTAGTGGGCCTGGGGAGGAGACTGTGCCCAAATCTCATCCAGGGCCTTGGGTTTTAGTATAGAAAGAAGTCTCCTTCCTGTTACAGGAATGCCAGGTATAAGTCAACAATGGAGGGGCAGATATTTGGCATAGGAAGTCTTCCTGGCATCCCTGGAGTGAAAGGTGCCTTGCCATGGTGCCCTCAACAGACTTCTGGAGAAAGGCAAAGGAAATAATAACAAAGGTTCATATGAAAGCCTGGAGCCTGGTACCCGGGCGATCACTGTCTGCACTCCTCACGAGGCTCAACAGGCAGTCCTTGGCTCTATAAGCTGCTGAGTGTCTGGTTCTTTAGTCAACAAGCGGGAAGACTCTTTAATGAATGCTAGCCTGCCGTACTCAAGAGCCGCTAGTCCTGTGGCAGAGTGGATTCTGTAAAGGGAAATCATATGTAACCTTGGAGCTATATTTACTTTTCAAATGCTTCTCATTATGTTTAATACCAAGGCTATATTAAACATGAATTGCCGTGGCATTAACTTTTTGAAAAATCATTTATAAGGAATTGGTGTACATAAAAAAAGGAAAATATAGAGGAGAAAGAGACAGTTTTATGACTGAAAGATAAATAGTAGCCTTCCTTCAGGAGAGAAGATGCTGGGAAATCCTCAAGTCTGTACATAATATTCAGTTTTTTTCCCCAGGCAGTCAAATGCCAAGCTGACGGGGGAGAAAGGAAAATCTCAGGAGGTTTGATGATTGGCAGATGATTCAATAGGGGCACATGTAAGGTGATCCAGCTAGAGAGGGCCAGATATTGCAAAGTATACTTGCAGGCTGGTAAATGGTGATCTTTCAATTAAGACCCAGGAAAGAGCTCTAAGAAACCCTGTGGACAGTCCCCTGAAGAGAACAACTTAGTGGCCTGCTACGGTTAAAAAAAAAAAGCCAACAAAATGTTGAGCACTGTCAAGAAGGAGATTAAAAGACAAACAAAATCATTTTCCTTTTCCAGAGAACCACAGGACATCTTCATTGGTAATGTTACATAAGCAGTTCTGATCTGCACATCTCAAGGACAGAACACAGCCTAAGGGGAACAAAGAAGGGCAATTAAATCATCAGTGACAGGCTCCAGATTTTTTTTCTAGCCTGACAATACAGAGTTATCCGAGGGCCACGATGATGATTCTGAAGAGGCTAATGCTGGTGAATGACTCTGAGATGACTTGCTTCACCATATCTCTTGAGCTAAGAGTCACCTTTGAAGTTTTTATTTCTCATAGTTGTACTCTGTTTACACAACTGCCAGTGAGGGTGGTCAGTACAGGCAGGCTCCTCTGGGAAGTCCCTGCTCTCCACCAGCAATGGGGAGAAATGTGAGCAGGGGGCGGGGGCAGGGATTAAAAGTGTTTCTGTCCATACCGCTTACTTTCAGTGAGCTTGACCAGTAGACTTCTAGTCAGACTTACCTTGTCCACTGCCACTGTCGGCAGGAAAACGGTACCTGACCAATCTTAATTTGTATGAATATGAGTTTAACCTCTCTCCATTCTGTAGGACTCTTAACCCCAATGGTCTTCAAACAAACTGTCCACCTATATATGTGTATGCTGGTAATTTGATTCTTAACTCTAGGTTAAAAAAAATTTCGGCTAGGGAGGGATGTAGCTTAGTGTATACAAGACCCTGGATTCTATTTCCAGCACAGAAACATTCCCTCTTCTCCGATCCTCCCCCTACTCTTTCTCTGCTCTCTGACTACACTTTTACTAGTCTGGATAGGTAGAACACAATAATGAATGGTAAATAATTAACGTCAAGTCCAATATTCATGCCAGTGGAGAAAAGCACATGTCTCCATGAGAAAAAAAAACTGAAACATACCCTGTCGGGCTAATGAAACAACACACATGCAAAAAAGTACCAGTGAAGGGATCTCAACGTTTTTATTCTGGGATGGTCTTTATCATACTGTATAGCAGGTTAGGTCAAACCTAGGTCTCTGGTCCAGCTGTTTAGTCCTCTCCAACAGGGGATGGGTACCACATTAAATGAGCATAGTCAGTACTATCTAAAAGCTATGTGAACCAGGCATCATGGCGCACGCCTTTAGTCCCAGCACTTGGGAGGCAGAGGTCGGCGGATCTCTGTGAGTTCGAGGCCAGCCTGGTCTATACAGGGAAACCCTGTCTCAACAACAACAAAAGTAAAAGGAATGTGAGCATCCAGTGGTTTTCATTTTCCAGTTGTTCCTTGAAAACAAGAATTGTGAGACTGAAAAACATTGCACCTTTCAGAGCTCCAAACTGCCTGCAACTAGCTCAGAGTTCCTGCCATACCTTTCACAGATGTGATAGTACTTCTCATCCTGTATGCCATCTTGAATGGGCACATTGACACTGTAGTAGCGGCCTTTCCCCAGGCCAACATCAGACATGTCACCTGTCCCTGTAAAAGACAGGAATGCTGTGATCAGTCACCAGGAACACAAGCACTAGGAAACACAAAGGACTGTCCAAGAGCAATTCAGAACAGCAAAATGGTCCGTCAGAACAATTCTAAATTCTTGGTTGTTACTGAGGAGATGAAACTATGAAAATAATCGAGAGAAATACTAATTACAATGTTGTGGGAAGCATGAAAACAATAAGGAAATTGGGAGATATTAATTTATATCTTAGTGGATGAAATAAAATAATAACAGCTAATACCACATGTTATTTGCAGTTATCAGAGTTACATGTGGTGTGTGATAAAATAATAAGTGGCCTGTCTGTTGACGGGCCATAAAAATCACATGGAATTAAAAAGACTATTCATTGTCATTGTCACTTGAAGTGATAGGAGTTAAAACTTTGCATAGAATAGCACAAATAAGGTGTTAACAGCATGGAAATATATAAAAATAAGATCTAAGAAACATGTCAAAGAATTGTATCTAGACATGTAACGTATGGAGAGCATGCAGTTGACTTGCCTGGGAAAAATCCTGGGGAGAATTTGTGCAGGGACACAGTCATAACTTTGGATGTAAAACTGAAGGCGTCTTCTACACCTGCCAGAGAGAAAAGTCAGAGGGATCACTTCAGATCCACAAGTCCTGTTTTCAACACCTGACAAATCTAACAAGCAGCTCTGGGAAGAAGGTGAGAGGAGAAGGCAGCTGAAACAGATAATGAGTGGAGAATTCAAAGAACATGAACTGCTGGTTTCTGCTTTCAGTAAATTACAGATGGGGTAGAACATAACCCCAGTTCATGGCAAACTGTAACTGTGCTTCCCTTTTCCAAGCAACAGGATGTCCAAGTTCACCATGACTTCTCTTCTAAATGGTATAAAAGAGCAAGAGCCCAGGACTGAGGCTCTAGTCACACAAGTGAGTATAGAAAAGTGGCACCAGCCAGGCAGGTTCATGGTCTGTTCTGTTTAAGCGCTTCTAGTTAAATTCTTGGGACTTTTTTCCAAGAACTCTAATATGGTACTCCTTTAAAATATAACCAGTAAATCAGTGATTAGACTTTATTTAGTTAAAACTTAATGATGAGGTGCCTCTCTATAATACAGATTTGGTTATAAAAGTGGGTAATCCAAAGTCCCATGAGCACTAAGCAATCTACATCTTTCTGCTGAAAAAAATAGTCATGGCCCTGTTCCTTAACAGCTCCTGTATAGGAAGATGTCTGTTTATTTATTTACTAAAACAAATGTTTGTATTTTGGAGCTGCTTAAAGGAAGTGAGAGAAATACAATTAAATTCTTTAAACCCAGGATAGTAATAAAACTTTAAAGGAGCTTGCTGCTCGCCAACTTCAAACTGGCTTGGTGTGTGCCCAGAGTAAGGGGCACCTTCATTTGTTAATAGCAGCTTTAAAACTGTTTTAAAGCCTGGAGGAAGATGGGGGGGCTTTTGTAGACAGATGTCTCCTTTCCTCTTAAACAGTCAGCAAATAACTAGATGCCTGAGAGATAAAAGCTTGGATTTAAAGTAACCCCTCAAAGCCACTCCTTAGGTCTTGGCCATGCTACCGAGTGCTGCGCCTTCCTCTTGGGCTCTCAGTCACACTCAGACACTCTGAAATGGAAGGAGCATCAGCAGCCAGGTACTGTGCTCCTTCATATTTCAAACAAAGATATTGTCTCTGTGTTGACTTAAATGTATTTAAGTCTTTATTAGAGGCCAACAGAGACCTTACAAAATATGAACTCTATTTGTATATAACAGGTATGTTTGAATTTCCCAAGCCTTGTGTTTTGCCCTAGGGAGGTAGTTAAAACCAGTTAAAGACTCCAGGCAGAAAGCATTAAGTAAACAAAATAAAATAAATGAAAATACCATTTCAACAGAGGCAGAAGTACTAAACAGGGGCACTTTATGAAAATGCTAATGATTTATCCACCCAGAAATGTAGCAATTTACATTTCTACCAATCCTGTATGCAAATTCCTGTTTTCTCCTGTGATGACTAATGCTGGCAGTTGTTTCTTTTAACTCTTCGAATGGCTCTCAGCTGCATCTCTCTTAGTATTGGAGCACTGAACACCATGTCTTGTCTCACGGTAAATGCTATCAGGCATGGTTTTAAAAAATCATACTTTAAAAAGGACATAAGGGAGGCAGGGGACGTGGAGTTAGTATGAGGGAGGAGAGAGGTTAGGTAGGGAAAGGTGAGGGTGGGCAGGAGTGGCCAGTGAAGCACCACAAGATGCCAGTGGTGGAATCATGGGAGATTTCAAATAAAGCAAATGTGGAAGAGTTTGGGGGTAGGGCAGAGGTCACTGGAAAGGAGGTGCTGAAGAGGGGAAATAAAGTGAAATGAAACACACCATAAAAGTTGGCTGAAACAGGAAACTCTAAATGCTGTAGAAATAACACTGCAGTTGGAAAGAACGGTTTCAGGTGACAGTCTTATTTCATTTTTACATGGCTCGGCAGAGTTGGTCTGTTTTTGAACTCTGGTACTAATACTCTGAATTCCATAAGCATTTGCTCATTCATAAAACAAATATTTTACTGAGTTGCTACTATATGCACAGTACTGACAGAAAAAAAGTAAGCAACTTGATCTCTGCTCTGGGAGAACTTAACAGTTTTTGCGGGAAGAAAAGATAGAGATATTTTATTTTTAAAGGAATAGTACAAAACAATACAACATGAAACAGTGATTAGTGTTACAAGCATACAGGGCGTCAGCCACACAAGAGTACTCTTGGGCTGCAGTGGCCGGGATAGCCATTGCTGGAACCTGAATGAATAGGCAGAATCTAGGGCTGCAGTGAGGGAGGAGGAGGTGGCTAAACCAGGGAAAAGGGAAGTGAAGTCAAGGAGGTGGGATTAGAGAAACATGTCTGGAACAGTGAGACATGCTTATTGAGTAGAAAAATAGCAAGAGATGCTTAGAAAGACGAAGTGAGGCCTATTTGAGGCCTTGAAAGATGAGATAAAGAAAGTCTACTTTTCGAAGCCTGGCGGCAGTGGTGCACACCTTTAATCCCAGCACTCAGGAGGCAGAGGCAGGTGGATCTCTGTGAGTTCGAGGCCAGCCTGATCTACAGAGCGAGATCCAGGACAGCCAGGGCTACACAGAAAAACCTTGTCTTGAAAAACCAAGAGAGACAGAGACAGAGAGACAGAGAGAGGGAGAGGGAGGGAGGGAGGGAGGGGGAGAGGGAGAGGGAGAGGAAGAGAGAGAGAGAGAGAGAGAGACTAAGACTACTTTTCCATAAAGTAGACAGTTTTCAAGGGGTGATCTATAGTACAACTGAAGTGTTTTTACAGGGGAGACTATATGACTAACCTACTTCTTCTGAGTATCTGATAACTGTGGCACAGGAATCTGCACTTAAAATAAACTTCCCCAGGTCACCTAGATGCACAATCATGTATGAGCACCATTTCTCTAGGCTAGGGGCCATCAAAGTACGTGTCGCTAGACAGTAAACATCCTAGACGCCCTAAACTACTTAGAGCCTCTGCACACATTTATACACACACACACACACACACACACACACACACACGTATTTTACAACCTTGTTAACCCACCAGGAAGGTGGTGGCGCATGCCTTTAATCCCAGCACTCAGGAGGCAGAGGCAGGTGGATCTCAGAGTTCAAGGCCAGCCTGGTCTACAGAGTGAGTTCCAGAGCTACATGAGATCCTGTCTCAAAAAACAAAAAATAAAATAAAAATAAAAATGAACCCCGCCCCCAAAAATGAAAACCCATTCTTAGCTCACTGGTCATATAAAAATAAGCCATTGTGACATGTTGCCCCTTGTAATGGGCAATGAAGAGGCTATGAACATTTTAAATCAAGGCTGTGTCCCAACCTGGAAAGTAGTCAGAAATTCAGGGGGCATGGTTCTCAATGTGTGTGATGTTTGTTTTAACCCTTTGCTGTTATCTTTAATTGTTTGTTTCTAGCAATGTACTCCTATCCCAAGATTATATATGTTGGTAACACAAAGAAAGTGATCACTCCATGAACTGGTAGGCTATCGGTGAAAACTCCAAAATGTTGGTTCTTCATATAGCCTTTCTGCCTTGAGAGAAACGCTGATGAGAAGAGAGAAGACCATCACCTCTAACCCAAGAGTTCCCCTAGAACCCATTCAAAGGCCCTAGAGTGGTTCCTGGACATCGGAATAAACATGAGCAAGATTTCCCCATTCTTCTACTCTCTACTATGAAGTTTAGCTTCAGGAGACAGGAGAGAGGCAATGACAGGGGCCTGCCCACCTTGGGCAGCAGAAGGGAACTGCATTAGTCAGAGGAATCTATGAAGCACCTAGTCCAGAAATGACAATTAGGAAAATTTCAATTGCATTAGGCATTTCTCCTTTTATTAGTTGCCTAGAAGTAGCTTTACTGATCAAAACCTGCTGTCCTAGCAGTGAAGTATCTTTGAAACTGAAGGGCTTACCATCTCCATGGTGCAGATCCAAATCCACATAGAGGATACGTTCAAATTTCCGTCGCAATCTTAATATTCCCAGGACAGCATCATTGAGATAACAAAAACCAGATGCTTCATCTCTGCAAGAAAACAAGTTGCTACAGCCAACAACTAAAAAGCAGTCCAAGGGAGTCTTTACAGCCAAGCGTCTAACCTTTGAGATCTAGTCCCATAAAGTCCCCCTTCTTTTAAGAAAAACAAAAATTCATCTATAAGGATTATATAGTAAATGGCCCAGAATGATCAGAAAATGAAATATTTTAATAAAGTAAATATTCAGAATGATTGGTAATGTTTTCCTACTCACAATCACAGTGATTTCAAAAGCATTAGATTATTATAACTATATTGAATAAGACAACGTTTCTCGCCGGGCGGTGGTGGCGCACGCCTTTAATCCCAGCACTCGGGAGGCAGAGCCAGGCGGATCTCTGTGAGTTCAAGGCCAGCCTGGGCTACCAAGTGAGTCCCAGGAAAGGTGTAAAGCTACACAGAGAAACCCTGTCTCGAAAAAACCAAAAAAAAAAAAAAAAAAAAAGACAACGTTTCTCTGACAATTAGGAGATCATTAAAAAACCAGCAACCTTGTAGTCCCCTGGGGTCATAATGATAAACACTGAGTTTTCTCTTGTAGCACTCTAAGGAAGCTAAGATCTAGTTGGGGCCTTAAAGACAATTTTACAGAAGACGGAGATTGGGTTCTTTGTACAGACTTTATGATATAGCCCACAAGTTGGTTATTTTTTATTTTAATGTGCCTTGGCACTTGTTACTCACGAAAACTTGGGTGTAGAACAGACAAATGCATAACCCTTTGGGCACATTAATGTAGTTGCCTTTCTATGAGTGTAATTTTACAATGAGTGGTGAAGAAGCCTTTGCTAGAGGTATTTTGCTTCACACAAACCACTGTCACTGATTTCACTGGAGCCCTGTAACTTTTTGTGTTGGTGCTGTCACTTTATCCTCTAATCAACATTCACTTGCTCTTTTATTACACTCTTATTTGAGCCTTGCTGATTAGATACAAAAGAACACTATTTATCAAGAGTGTATTAGACTTGTTTTAGAGCCCCATTCCAAGTGCCGCAGTCTCTTTTGCTTCCATAGATACTTCAAATATCCAGCAACCCCGCCCCCTTCTGTTTCCCATGAGATTTTACTTGAAACAAAAATCTAGGCATGGACACTTGAAATGGCATCACTGCTACTGTGAGAAACCTTTCTAGTATTTACGTAATGTAGAAGACTTCATGAAATCTCTTTCCAACCAGACTCCACACTCTAAACGATGCCCTGGTTCACATGCTGAATTGATGAAGACAGGTACAATGATGAGCAGCAGATTGGTTAAAAAAAAAATCACTGGCTACTGCCTGTGCTTCACTGAGAGGACACAGCAATTGTTCTAACTAAATGGCTTGTCCCTACATTTGCAACAGGGAAGAAACCAAGGAGAGAAAGGATGAGTTCAACCATCTGTGAGAATTAGATGGGGGGGCTCTGAGTGTTCTTGCATGTGCATGCTATTTTCCAGTTCTGAAAATTGACATTCTACAAATCTACTGTCTTAATGCATCTAAAGAGTTAATGTGTTATCCTAATGAACATCAAACACTTTCGGGATGGAACAGTAAGTGCTAGGCAAAAGGAGGGAAGAGAAGATGGTCGTGAATAATGATGGCCATAATACTGACAATTCTGAAGTTATTTTCTGTGGGAATGTCTAATCTCTTCTTTCCTCTAGATGGGATTACCAAATTAGATGATCAAAATCTCATAAAGTGGGGTATGTGGTATACACATGTAATGCCAGCACTCAGTAGGCAGACACAGAATCCTAAGCTGCAGGCCAGCATGGGTTACACAGCAGAACCCTGTCTCATAAAACCAAGGGCTGGAGATAAAGCTCAGAGATAGAGCAATGACCAGTATGTGCAAAGCTCTGGGCTCAACCCAGTATTAAAACAACAACAAGCAAACAAGCTCTTAGATTAAGGGAGTTTTGTTTTCTTTGGGGAGGGTGGGGTATTTGCTCTACACTTCCACATCATAGTCCATCAATGAAGGAAGTCAGGACAGGAACTCAAACAGGGCAGGAACCTGGAGGCAGGAGCTGATGCAGAGGCCATGGGGGCGAGGTGCTGCTGCTTGCTTTTATTCTCATTGGCTTACAGAAATAAATACACGTTTAGATAAGATTGCTAAAATTCCCACAAAATGAGGAAACTGAACTTTCAAGACTTCCAACATGCTAAAAAATAATCTTTAAAAACCTATCCAAGCCAGGCCGTGGTGGCTCACACCTTTAATCCCAGCACTCGGGAGGCAGAGCCAGGCGGATCTCTGTGAGTTCGAGGCCAGCCTGGGCTACCAAGTGAGTTCCAGGAAAGGCGCAAAGCTACACAGAGAAACCCTGTCTCGAAAAACAAACAAACAAACAAACAAACAAACAAAAACTATCCAAGTGCCAGGTGTGGTGGTACAAGTCTTTAATCCCAGCAAGCAGATCTTTGTGAGTTCAAAGCCAGCCTGGTCTACATAGCAAGTTCCAGGCTACCAAGGACTACATAGTTAGGACTATCTTTTTTTAAACGTCCTTTTTATTTATTCTTTGTAGCTTTCACAATCATTCATCTCAATCATTCATCTCCCCCAAACCTTCATATCCACTCTGTGCCCTTGCAATCTTCCCCCAAAATAAAATAAAATTTAAGAGAAAAGGAAAGAAGAAAAATCTTGTCATGGAAGCTGTACTGTGACACAGTGAGTTACACAATATACCCTTTAGTCCATATATCTTTACTTGCAAATGTTCATTGCAAACAATCATTGGTCTGGTTCGAGGCCTCTGGCTTCTGCTACACCATCAATACTGGATCCTCACTGGGACTCCTCTTGGATATCCTGTTGTTGCCCCGTGTCATGGAGATCCTGTAGCTTTAGATCTGCAGGACTGGCCCCTTCACATGCTCCAGCAGATCATAGATGGGATAGATGCTGGGGTGGGCCAACTCATAACCTGGGTAGTTGCAGGGTTGGTCAGCCCACCAGCTCTTCCCTGTCCTTACCACCAGGGTGAGCTCTCCAGCACTGTCCCTGCTAATTTACCCCTTGCTGCAATGAGCAAGGGGCGGGGCCAGTTCTGCTTTCATACTCTCAGGGTCGTCTCACCCACACCTACACTACCAGGGCCAGCTCTATTGTGCTGCACAGGCGAAGTGCAGGGGCCACTCTCCTGAATGCTGCAGCTAGCTGGTGAGAGGCAGGGACAGCTCTCCCAAATGCCACAGGCAGTGAAGGGCAGGGCAGGGATGTCTCTTCCTTGCCACCATTTGGCAGATGAGGGGCAGGGTCAGATCTCTCAAGCTCACATTCTCTGGCTGGTTCACCCACACCCTGTCAACAGGGTCAGCTCTACTGTGCTGCCCAGGCGAGGTGCAGGGCCAGCTTTTCCGAGCGCTGCAGCTGGTGAGCGGGAGGGTCGAGGCGCGCAGGGCATCTTTCCCCTGCCCTCACCACCACATGACAGACAAGGGTGGTATGGCCAGCTATCCCACCCTCATGAGAGGGTCAGCGCCCCATCTGCCACAGGTGGCAAGGGCCGAGGGGCAGCGAGACTCTATCTTTTAAAAAAAAGAGACAAATATTTTAAGAATTCAGGATCATACAATTTACGTAAAATTTTAATAATTAAGACTAATTTAATAATTTACTAAAGCAATTATATCTTATCAGTTGCAGGTATAACAAACAGGAGTATTTTTAGTCTACTTAGATATGTTCTTCCTAAACATTTTACAGGTTTATTGATGGAACGAGCTAGCATTACTTCTAACAAATGTCTAATAGTTCGCAAAATGTACATTTGTTTAACCAAGTTGAGCCATTATTATGGCAAACTTTACTTCAATAGTAATTGTGTTTTGTATTCTATCAGCTTAAGATAATTTGTAAGATCTTAAAGTAACTGAAAATTCTGGCTGATGCCTAATTTAATTATTTCTAAGGAAATGTTGAAGCATTAGTGCAGAACCTTGGGCTTATATGCATTTGTTTCTTATCTGTGCATGTGCATGTGAGTGCATGGTACATTCATGTGTTTATGTGTGGTCACATGCATGTGACTGCACATATGTGTACTTGCATGCGCAAGTCAGAGGTTGATGTTGGGTATCTCAGTCTCGCTTTTATTTACTGAAGAAGGGTCTCTTGCTGAACCTGGAGCTCACAGATGCAGCAAGTCTAGCCAGTCAGTTTGCCTTAGGGTCCCTCTGTCACCACCTCCCACGCACTGGGATTACAGGCAGGCCACCAAGCCTACCTGGCTTTTTTATGGGCTGGTGATCCAAACTCTGGTCCTTATGCTTAGGCAGTAAGTGTTTTATCCAGTGAACCATCTCCCTAGCTCTGCTTTTATTTTTATAAGTTACAGGACGCTATATATAAATAAGTATATTAAAGGATATGTTCTTTTTGCCACCAATAAAGGGACGTTGTATTATAAAGGTATGTATGTACTATAAGGATACAGAAAGTTGTAGAGGGTTCACAAAAGAGAATTTTATTTGTTTAGGTCAAAGCTGGCTAAATTTTGGTGTATGATTTATAAAATTTCTCACAAGAACTCTAATTCCAAGCATATTGATGAAAAACTAGTTTTGTTATTTCTGTGTTTAAAAGACAAAGAATTTTGGATTCTTAGTCTGTTCTTACAGCAAGCTGGGAATGGCTTGCTTACCTTCTGGAAAACCTTCTTAGGTAACAAAGATTCTGTGTCTTCCCAGAATCATCTTCCAGGGTTTCCTACTTTTCACGTCCACTGGCCTCACATATGGTAAACAAGCCCTCTTTTTTGGGATCTGTTCCCATATTTCTCTATTACTTAAGAAAGCAAAGTCTTCTCACTTAGGAAGGAGCTAACAGCTTTAGGCTTTACCATCACTTTACTTCTATGCTTGTATGGAAAATATTTTATTGTTACTTAGGTAACAACGTATAATCCTATCTTAATCAAGTCTCAGAGGGCCGATAGGACAAAACCACAAAGGATTTTTGTTTGACCTCATAAAAAGAGAGGCACCTATGACTATTAGCTTTGTGTTGTGTTATTATTGCAGCATCACATAGGCAGAACCATCAAGCCAAAAGTGGTAATTTGCCTCTCCTAGGTTAAAATGGTAAAATGTTACCAATATAAATACTTCAGAAACTGTATGCTGTATAAGATCATGTATGTCTCCACCAGTCATGACATGTTTCTATTTGTCAGAGTTAAGCTTGCTTCTTTGTCAAATGTTAGACAACTAGAGGACCACAGCTCTCACCCATCTGTGAGGACTACATGCCAACACCCCTAGTGGGTTCCTGAAACCCTGGAAAGTACAAAACACTTTATATATCATGTTTTTATGTATGTATGTATGTATGTATGTGTGAGATACATAGCTTATGATAAAATCCAAATTATAAGTGAGGCACAATAAAAGATTAACAATAACATCAAAATGGAACAACGATAAGAATACACAGCATAATAAAAGTTATATGAAATATAATCTTGTTCTCTGTCTCTCCAGATACACTTTAAAACATTTTTCTCTTTTATTCTTATTTTATGCATATAGGTATTTTGCTTGCATGTGTGTCTGTGTACCACATGCCTATCACCTCATGTGGAGGCCAGAAGAGGGCATCAGATCCCCTGGAACTGGAGTTACTGTTATGAGCTACCATGTGGGTAATGGACTTCAACCTGGGTCTTTTGGAAGAGCAATCAGTGCTCTTAATGACTGAACCATCTCCCCAGCCCCTCTCCAAATATATTAATGTCCTGGACTGATCATGGTTCATCATGAGGAACTGAAACTGAGGAGTGTGAAATCATGGATGGGGGTTGTCGTAGTTAGGGTTTCTATTGCTGTGATAAAACACCATGACCAAAAAGCAACTTGGGGAGGAAAGGGTTTATGACATTTTACAGCTTGTAGTTCATCATCCAGGAAAGTCAGGGCAGGAACCAAAGCAGAAGCCACAGAGGAGTGCTGCTTACTGGCTTGCTCCTCATGGTTTGCTCAGCCTGCTTTCTTATAGAACCCAGGACCACTACCCTAAGGATGGCACCAACCACAGTGGGCTGGGCATTGCTTTCAACTGAGGCTCCCTCTAGTTTATGCCAAGTTGATAAACACTAGCCAGCACAGGGGCCTAATGCACAAAGTTTTCACTCAAAATTCCAGGAGTTTTTGGTTCAGTGTTAACTTGATCTTACCTGTGCTTCTTGATTTTGAATCTTGGATCTTCCTAGTCACTAGTTTTCAACTGGGGATTCATATCATTTCCCTAATACAAATGTCTAAGATGTAGGCTAGATTTCTGAATCTCTTTATTTGCTTTCCCTGATAGAGTCTGGGTATAATCTAACTAAATGCTTGATACATTCATTTTACACTGGGTCCAGATTTTTATATGCTATTTCTGAGTCTTTTCTCTATAAAGATAATGTTCATACATTTTTATAAATTAGACACAATACCCTGTCTTCTTTGAAAAGAGTTAATCATTATGTTTACAGATATTTTGTTGACGATTTTTGGATTGGCTTTTATCTTGTTTTGCATGCCACAGAAACAACTACATCTCCTTGTCAGCTGCATTATTATTCCTGTAATGAACTCTCATCAGATTTTTCCCTTTTGAAAATGAGCAGTAATAAGGTAACCACAGCTATTGTAAGCCTTTTGTCGTCTACACATTGCTTTTTATGTTTTCTTTCAATGCTTCCCTGAAAGTACCTACCACTCGCTATAAGCTAGAGGGCTTCCATCTCAACAAAATACCCTCTGAGAGCTCTGACAGCCTCATGGGAAAGAACTGTGCTGGGGGCTTTTGTGCGCAAGCTTCTGTCGGATAGTTTACTTTCTTTTATTACGTGGTACTGAGGATTGGACTTAGGGCCTTATGCATGCTAGGCAGATGCTCTACCACTGAGCTATAGCCCCAACCCTGGTTTACTTTTTCTTTTCTTCTGTCTCTCACTCTCCCCTCCCACCCCACCAGCCTCAGGGGCAGAACCTACAGCCTCACATATGTGAGACAAGCACTTTAGGACTGAGAACCACCCTAGAACAAGTTTGAAGCCACACTAGTGAATAGTAAACTAAGACAACATTTTGAAAACTAGCGGAAAAGCAGGTGAGTTAATAATACTCCTAACTCAAGCCTGAAGGGCGTAACTATTAATCATATAAACCCCTCAAGGAGCTGATGAAGGATGATCAGGAGTTCTGTTTGGAATATTTGTTTGTTTTTTGAGACATGGTCTCATGGCTGGCCTGAAACTCACTATACAGAGCAGACTGGCCTTGAATTTGGGGCAGTCCTTCTGCCTGTCTCCTTAGTGCTGGGGTTGACAAGCAGGAACCAACACACCTTGCTGACCACTTGCTATTTTCCATGGCTTGCTCTTGTTAAATCCTAGCCATATTAGTACATACATGGTGGCATCTCATTGAGGATTTGATTTGTGTTTCCATGATGACTGATACCAGACTTCTTTTCAGATTCTGGTGGCCCTGTGTATGTGTTAGAAAGATGCCTATTCAAGTCCTCTGTCTATTCTGAAATTTGTCCTTTTCCTGTTGAGAAGGATTATTCATATTTTCTGCATAGCAAATCCTTATCAGATAAGTGACTGGCAAATATTTTCCCATCATGTAGGTTGTCTTTTCATTTTCCTTAATGTTCTTTGATACATAAAAGTTTTTAATTTTAGGCCAGTTTCATGGCTCAGTGTATAAAGACACTTCCCATGTAAGCCTGGTGACCCAGGTTTGATTCACAGAACCTATGTAAATATGGAAGAAGAGACCTGACTCCACAATGCTGTCATCTGACCCCTCTACACGTGCACTGTGGCACACACACTCGCACACATTATGTGCGCGCACACACATACACACACACACACTTACACACACACACAACACACACACATATTTTAAAAGGTTTTACATTTGATCAACTTGTTTATTTCTTTTTTCTTTTAATATTTTTGTCTCCAAGTGTTACAAATATGTATCACATCTGGCTTGCTTGTTTGACATGGGGTATCATTATATACCTACCTTAGATTTATTATTATTATTATTATTATTATTATTATTGTTGTTGTTGTTAATTTGGATTTTTTTTGAGTCAGTCTCACTATGTAGCTCTATCTTGGAATTCAACTCTCAGAGATCTGGCTACTTCTGCATGCAGAGTGCAGAATTAATGTGTTTACCACTATGCGTGGCTCTAGCTTGGATCTGAATTTGTGATCTTCCTGCCTCAGCCTCCAAAATCCTAGGATTATAGCAAAGCATGGTGACATACACCTTTAATCCCAGAACTCAGGAGGCGGACACAGAGGCAGTTATATTTCTATGAGTTCAAGGCCAGACTGGTCTACATAATGAGTTGGAGGCCAGCCAAGGCTTCATAGTAAGAGACCCTCTCTCAAAACCGAATAAACAAAACCAAACAAAAAACAAAACCAACAAGAAACCCACACTAGCACCAAAAGTCCTTTATATTATAGCTTTTCACCATACCTAATTCTTGTGGTCATTAAGTCATCTATGTTCAAAGACAACCTCAATTACTGGACTCTAAAACAACTGACCTTTGGTATTACCGCTTAACAGATGGCTCACCTAGTTTACAGGAACGACAGTGCCCGAGAGACTTTGTGATTACCTGCTTAGGAATGAGTGACATTTGTCTTAAACAAAGGGGAGAGATGACAGTGCTGAAGTTTATCTGAGCCCTGCTTACCCTAGAAAGCTGAGAGGGCTAAGAAATTTTTCCCACCTCTGGTTTTCCAAGAAAAGATGAAGCACAGGGTTCACCCTCTCTTGGCACATTATTCCAGGCTCAAATCCACCTCCACCCTCCCTTCTAAGACTTACAGATGACTCACTTGTTTGTCTGCCACTGGAACAACGCAGGCCCCCTTCCTGTTCTTTGAGATGGTTCTCATTCCCGATGTCCTCACCATTGCAATAGCTGAATAACTAACTGCCTTAGATGCCCACTGCATTTTGTCTTTCCCATCACCGACATACATGTCCAGGAGAGGCCAGGTTCAACATACATATTTCTGAACACTTTTGGGGAATGAGCATGCAGTTCTGTGATCAGGCAATTGCTTAAAAAAATACCCCCCCCCAAAAAAAAAGACAGAGCTCCACCTACCTTCTTAAATGCCTTGACGAGCTGTGCCCCACAAAGTCAGTCTTCAATGAAAAAGCATAATGCTCAGTCAACTGCATTTACTGGGTTTTTTTTTTTACTGGTTTTTATGCCCATTCAAGGTCAGGGACAGCCAGGTGTGGTGGCTCAAGCTTTTAACCCCAGCACTCGGGAGGCAGAGGCAGGTGGATCTCTGAGTTTAAGACCAGCCTGATCTACAGAGTGAATTCTAGCACAGGGCTACATAGAGACTATGCTTCAACAAACAAACAACAAATAAATAAATAAATAAACAAACAAACAAACAAACAAACAAACAAACAAATAAATAAATAAATAAATAATGTCAGGGATACTTGTGTCCTGACGTGAAGACTTTGAGGTAAAACATCAGGTGGCCATCTCACTCTGGCAAAAGCATATGCCAACACTGTTCTATCACTTCAAAGATTCTACAAAAATATTTTATAAAATGTTTGCTGCTGATATTTATTGATGGACATTTAGAGTATTCCCAGTCTATCCCTTTTACAAGTATTCTGCAGCAGAGAATCTCGAATATGCCATTTTGAATATGTACAAATATGTATGAAAGACTATTATTAGATGACTAATCCCTGAATCAAAGATTTTACTTGTAATTTAATTAAAATTGCCAAAATTGCCTTGCATGCAGTCTATAATTGTGAATACCGTGTTAGCAAACTTTTATGCATGTAATAATGTAAAAATGGGAAAATGGGGAAAAGTTAGCATTATAGACTTTTAATGATATTTTCTCATTTGGACCTTTCTAAAAAGACTTAATCATATGTCTGTTTTCTCTTTTAGTGTTAACAAACAGCTTAACATTCTTTGCTTCCATTATAGCTGTTTTGGAACCAGCTGAAAATACAGTTTGGCTCTGTAGGTATATCAGCCAATATTTATTGGGTGTTAGCCTGTGCCAAGAACTGTACCAAATGCTTTCAGCGGTGTTGACTCAATCAGTTCTCACAACAGTCGTGTGAGGTAGGTACTGTTATTATTTCTATTTCTCAAATGAAGGAAGTAAAGTACAGAGAAGTTAAGTAACTTGTCCAAGGTCACCCAGCTAGGAAGTAGCTCAGCTCAAACTGGAATTGTGTAAAAGCACTGTATGAAGATGTGATTGACGTATAAAGAGTTGTACTGTATATGTTTCATTGCATACAATTGGTGAGTTTGAAAAGAAGCATACATTTGGAAAATAGTTAGACTTCATGTCCTAAGTCTCTAAAATTTCCCATCTTCGTCTTTGTTATTTATGATAAGAACACGTAGCAAACTTTCCAAGTATATAGTATGGTGTTGTTAACTATAGGTGTTTTGTGGGACTCTAAATTTCTAAATGTCCCATCAGTGGATAAATGTTTAAAGGCAATGCAGTATACATATAAGAACAGAGTGTTATTCAGGCTTTAATAATGGAAATCCTGCCATTTGCAACAATATGGATGAACTTGTAGGACATTATACTTAGTAAAATAAACCAGATATTCAAGAACAACTACTATCTGATACCATTTGTATCGGGAAAAGTATATGGCCAAAGTCTCAGCAGCAGCGAAGAATGGTGGCTGTCAGAGCTAGTAGGAGAGGCAATGCGGAAATGCTTGAATTCGCCTTTCGAGTTGTCTGGCTCTTTGGCCTACATGTAGAGTCATCATGATAAATAGTTTTGGTATCTTTCTATCTCGGCTCTTACTCATTTCCTTCCATGTGATTCTTACACTTTTCCTTCTGCTCCCCTTTCACCATTTCAGTCTTGTTAATGTAGGTCAAGTTCATCTATTTCCTATGATTTTACAAGATTTGGATTGTCTTTTCCATGAACACTTGGCTATTTTTTTGTGTTTGTCTCTGTCCCCTTGCCCATTTTCTACATGTTTGGACTTAGAGCTTTTTGACTACTGATCTTTTAGCAGCAACTTATATCTCAAGGTTTCTATTCCTCCCACCAAGGTTTAATCACTTTAGCTTTCAGTAAGGTTACTTGGATTTGAGATTAATGAGTTGTTGAAATTCTCCCTAAAGGCAGGTAAATGACCCAGGGCCAGATTTTCATAAGCTTCCATGTGATCTTTGCCTCTATAAACCGAATTGAGCCACTGAGCTAGAATCCTCATATTTAGAATTTATACAGGAATATGTGTGACAAATGGTTAGGTCAAGAAGGTCCTACTTGTGAATACAAACAAATTCATTAACTGTATGAGAAAACTACTGAAAATGTGACCCACGAAGCAAAATAAATGTGACAGCAGTGTAATTCTCTGCAGTTTCCCCCTTTCTGTACCATTTGATATGATAGGCAGTTATCTTACTACTGAAGATAAATGAAGGCTTGAGAGAGTAGAAAGGAGGTAATATTTGCCCGAAATGTATCAAGAAAACTGACTCTAATCCATTATAGTGAGAAGTATCAGAAGGTCCTTTTCAGAATTGGACCATATTTCCCTTTGGATAATTATACCATACACTACAAATGGGTGAAAAAGTGTGAACAGTTCTAGTTCCTGCCCAGGAGCTTAGATAGTTCATAAACAGAAGAGTCACAGTGGTGAGTGGGTCCATGAAAACTGCTCGAAGATTAATTGGGCTAGGGAATGAATTGAGTAGACAGGTCATCATGAACTAAATTCACTAGTTGTTTTCCTTGGACACAGAAGGTCTTCTTTTTCTGGCTCTAAGCTTCTTTTGGACATTTTCCTCAGATGGCAAATAGAATTTTCCTGCTCTGAAACATGTTTTTATTCATAAAATGTAGACTAGCAGATCCAAAGTCTTTACTTGGCTGATGAATTTTTCTTTTATGCACTTTTTTTTTTTTAAAGAAAAAGCAGCAAAGAAGAACCCTCACAGGTTCCAAAGCCATTTCCTAGGATGTACCTCAAATTTTCCCAGGTTCAGTCAACAATGTCTACCTCTAATGCTCTTGGTTCAGTGGAGTCCAGGAGGCTGAGAGAAGCAGCAAGATTAAGTCAGACCCACTCTCCTGCGCTTACTAAAGCAGAAATGTATAGGTCCTCATATTTGTGAGGTGAGTACCAACTGGAGCTCTCTCTCCAGCTCTCCATTTTTATTTTACCTTATTATTTTAATGACATTTACATTTTATTACATTTACTTATTTGCTGGGGGTGGGGCCATGTGTGGAGGTCACAGGACAATTTGTGGGAGTCAGTTCTCTGGTGTGTGGGTCCCAGGGATTGAACTCAGGTAGTCAGGCTTCACAGCAAGTGCCTTATCTCACTAGCCATCAATTTCTATCTTAAACTCATTTAGTGAACTCAAAAACTCAGTGGCTTAGCTATGAACACTGGACAGAGGAATTAAACAGCAGTTTTAGTGTAACTGATGGAAATTGTGCCTGTTAACCTTTCTAGTTCGAGAAAACACAAACGCCCCGGGAAAGCAGCTGGCCCAGGCGCGATGCATATGCATTTGTATTGCTGCACCTGGGCCTGGCAGACAAGATGGCTGTCTCAAGAGCCAAAGACTTTCTGTGCTTGCATCCCCAACCTACGTAAGAGACCCAATTAAATTGACTGGAGTTTATATTAGGTGTGGATAGGAGGAAATGCCATTGTGTTCCCTGAACTGATCACAACCTCTGCCAAGTCAAGGGAAAAAGTAAAGTGCTTGCTTTAAAAATGCAGTGAAGGCTTTCAGACTTTCTGGCTTCGGTTGATGCAAATTTAGGGTAATTTCTGACATACAAGAAAAACATATGGATGCTCCTCAAATATCCTTTTGCTCACAGGACTATTCTCTTCCTCAAAGTTTGGCCACGGATCACTAAAGTTGTTCAAAACTTGGATTAAAAATATGTAGGGTCTTGTTATAGCTACATTGACTATAATACTAGCTAGATGGAACACAGGTTGAACATCCCTTATCCAAAATGCTTGGACCAGAAGTGGTGCAGATTTAAGAGTTTTTCAGATTTGAGGATATTTTAAAGACTACCAGTTAAGTATCCCTAATCCTAAAAGTCTCAAATCCAAAAATGCTCTGAACCCTGCAACTTTCTTTTTTTTGTGATACTGGGTATTGACTCTGGTCTTTGCACATGCTAGGTAAACACACCACCTCTGAATATATATTTCCCAAGCCCAACCAAAAACTTATGAATGCTCTTTCTATAAGTTTTCTGAAAATAAGTAGCTAAATTTCAGAAGAATATTCATAATATTGTACCTAAATTCTACTTACCATCTTTCATATACAGATAATGACTTCCTAACAAAAATGGTAATTAGTTCAATTTAACAGTTAAGGAATTTTCCTGAGTAGCCTCATATTTAAAAAAAGGCATCATGCTAAAAAGACAGAAAGTCAAGGGTTTTGCCTGGTACTCAAAGGGCTGATGGAACAAAGCTTGGAATCTTTTTGGCTACTCCTAGAGAATGGACTACTAGTCCCCAGCAGTACTATGGCTCTGTCATGATGTCTCAGTCTCAGGCAGTTGGCCTAAGAGGGGGCAGTGTATGCAGTCAAACAGCAGGTAGGTGCTGAAGAGTTGTTCCATGTTCTGGGGTTGTAGACAACACACAATGTCCTGGATCTTGCCCTTGAAGTGTTTTCAATTGAGTTGAATTGAGCTGAAAGACAATATGTATCTACACACATACATATATAGTTAATAAGTGTTCAACTATATGGAATAGACTACGCTTTCTCAGCCTCCCAGCATCCGGCCCTAAACCGGGAACTCCCTTCTAAGTGTCTCTGTGGACTTGTGGTCTCATGTATTCTCATTAGCTCCAACTGAAGCAAGGGAGGAAAAGGCTATTCCTCTTCTACAATTGAAAAACAAGATGATTTATGCCCCTAGGTACTTAAAGAATTGGCCTAAGGTTGCAAAGCCTCGAGCAGTCCTATACTCTTTCCCTGTGCTCTCTGCTCACACAGTTTACATTGCCTGTTCAAACTTGTTAAGCATGAGTCTGACAATGTGACTGCCCTGCTTAAAAGCCCCTTGGTGGGTCCTATAGTACAAGGCTTCTGATCTCACTATTCCAAATGTTAGCCACACTGCACTTTTCTTTGTTTCTTAAATACAACAGCATGCCTGAGCCTCTCTACATACATAGTCTTAGACCTGAGGAACACTTTTTATATTTCCTGAGAACCCCCTCCTCATCCTTGAAGACCTGGCTCTGATAACATCCCAGATGTTCCACATTCTTTCTCCAGGTAGAAGAAATGTATTTCCCCCACTTTGTGTACATGGTCCAAGAATTTATTGGACCATCTACCATAGAACTTCTCAAACCTGATTATGAGACTTACTTCCTGCACCCATCTCCCCTACTAGACCATACACTGTCTGGAAGAAGGACTGTATCTACTTTCCTTACCTAAAACAGTACTTGGGCACTTGGTAGAGTCTGAGTGAGTCTGGTAGAGTCTGAACCAACAAATGGTTCTTACTTTCAAAGAATTAAACAGAATCAACATTTTTAGAAAAAAATTATTTTTATTGTTTTCTTTGAATAAAGGAGAAAAAAGCCTCCAACTGTATAAATGTGATCAACCAGGAAAATGCTGGGACAGATCATTAAGAACTGGACTGGTTATACCCAAATTAGGAAATTTTAAGGGGCTGTGACTCACTGTACAGATGTCCACCCACTACAACAAATAAACAGAGAAACAAGCATGGATTTTGTAGAAGCTAGCCCTGGGTCAGGAGAGCCATGGCATAAGGCATTAAAATAAAAAATGTGGGAAGAATAGGATATGTTTAATTAATTAGGACTAAAAATAAGTTAGCTATAGCTGTGTTGTTTGGTAGACACACTTAAAATTAAAATGACTTGAAGTTACCTGGGAAACAGGTGGATGTTACTCTGGTGAAACTTAATGCTGGAACCCAAAAGGTAATTCATAAATGTGAAACAACTCAGGCGGGTGGGTGCTATGCTGGAAAGCCATATTGGAAGGGCTTCCTTGTCCTGCAGCACAGCATGAACTCCTGGATACCTGAACACAATAGCTTATTGTGCAGTACCAAGCTAGATGGATGAACTCATCAGCTGCTTTAACTTAGCACTGCTGCTTGGAACCCATGGACAGGCTTTCAACTCAGAAATTACTGCTTCCTGGTCCATTAGCGTCTGCACTGAAAGGCGTAAGAGGCTACTGCTATCAGTCATGTCGTCTTCCTGTGTTGATGATGAAGATACGAAAAAGTAGCACAAAGTCAGGTGTGGGAGTACACACCTATGCTTCCAGCACTAAGGAAGCTGAAGCAGGAGGAACTTGAGTTCTAGGTCAACCACAGTTACAGAGCAAGGTCAAGGCTAGCCTAAACCACAGAGCAAGTTGCTCCCTCCAAACAAAAAAAAGCAAAAACCACATCCCCCAGGGCTGGATAGATGACTCTGATTCCTAGCACCCATGTTGGGTGGCTCACAACCATCTGTAATTCCAACTCCAGAGATCTGCCATCTCTGGCCTCAGGGGGCACCTGCACTCATGTGCACATACACATGCATACACATAATTAAAAACAAAAACAAATATTTGAAAACACCCAGTAAATGAATATAAAAATATTTCAGAAGAAAATTTATGTGGAATTGAAACACAGAAAACAAAACAAACTAGGGTGTAGTGATATATTGTGTACCCTAATAAACTTGCCTGAGGATCAGGACAGAGCCAGCCACTAGATTAGACATAGAGGCCAGACAGTGGTGGCACACACCTTTAATCCTAGCACTTGGGAGGAAGAGATGTGTCTGGATCTCTGTGAGTTCAAGCCACACTGGGCTACATGAGACTGAACCAGTATAGGAAAGAAATAGAGCCAGGCAGTGGTGGCACACACCTTTAATCCCAGCACTTGAGATCTCATGCCTTTGCTTGGGAAGCACACACACCTTTAATCCCAGGAAGTAATATGGCAGGGCAGAGAAAGGTATATAAGGTGTGAGGAAATAGGAACTCTCTCTCTTTAGGCTGAGGATTTTGTAGAGGTAAGAACTAGTGGCTGGTTGTTCTGCTTCTCTGATCTTTCAGCTTTCCCCCTGATATCTGGCTCTGGGTTTTTTATTAAAAGACCATCTAAGATTCGAACAACACTAGGGGCCAGCAATATGGCTCAAGGCTCAGTTAGTAAAGTATTTGCTGTATAAGCAGGAGAACTTAAATTTGGATCCTCAGGACCCATGTAAATAGCTGGTATAACACAGTCTGTGACTGTACTCCCAGCACTGGAGAGGCAGTGCTTGCTAGCCAGTCTAGCCAATCAGTGAGCTCCAGGTTCAGTGAAAGACCTCCTCAAACAATAAGGTCTCAGAGAGCAATTAAAGAAAATACCTAACATTGGTTTCTGTCTCCACACACATGGCAGCACATTTGTGCACATATACAAACACATATACACACAAAACAGAAAAGAAAACAACAGCAGCGCTGTAGTTAAAATAGGACAGGTGAGAAGTCAGTGGACATCTGGGAGTTCAGAATCCTATTTAGTCAGCCATTCCTTACTTTCTACAACTGCTTTGGAGGCACCTTCAAGGAAAGCCTATAACAGGTACTGTGGGAAAGGTTTTGATACATGGGACAGAGGCTTATATTAATTAAAACTGCTCAGCCATTAGCTCAGGCTTACTACTGACTAGCTCTTGCACTTAAACTCAGCCCATTTCTGTTAATCTATATGTCGCCACGTGTTCTGTGGCTTTACCTGCATGCCATTATATGCTGCTTCCTGGGCGGCAGGTTGGTGTCTCCTGACTCAGTCGTCTTCTTCCCACAATTCTCCTTGTCTGCTTATCCTACCTATACTTTCTGCCTGGCTACTGGCCAATCAGCATTTTATTTTTCAACCAATCAGAGCAACACATTCACAGCATACAAAGCGATATCCACAACATTTTCCCTTTTTTTTCCAAAAAGGAAGGTTTTAACTTTAACATAGTAAAATTACATATAATAGAACAGTTATCAAGCAAGAATTACAGTTACAATATCTAGTCTATTTGTATTTGGCAAAATTAAAAAAAATATTTTATATTTGTGAGCCTAAAGTTTTATATCTAATTTATCATAACCAAGGAAAATTATAACTATCTAGTCTTCAACTACATCAAAGACCTCAGAAGGATATAATATTACCTAAGTAAACAGGAAATGCATTGTAAGCAACTTCCAAAAATTTAGAATGACAGAGACAACTGCCTGCCTGGACAGTCATCCAAAGTTCCTCTGTAACATTGGTGCATCCATCTTCAGCCCATAGGCCTAGAGTCTCTCTGTCATTTTTTTCTCTGTGTCCTGTAGAATGTCTGGCAGTTTCCTCTGCAAAGGAGGAACCTAAAGGACCATCTCGCCTTGCAAAGTTCAGTGGTCACTTTTCTATGGGTCCTGCATGTCCAGTCGATACAACATTTTCTCAAGCAGTCCAGGCAAGAACAGTTTCTTGCCCAAATGGCTATTTTTGCCAAGAAGATGATAAACTCCATATGGAGTGTCTTCGATGCCCATCTTTCTCTCTGAAGTAAATCAATGCTGCTAGGAGTAGACATGTCTCACTGTCCAGAAAGTCTAAATTTTTAAAACGTTTTAAATGCCATATTCTATAGGTCTTTGAAGTGTTTGAAGATTATCTACCTAACTGAATTATATCTATGTATACCTAGAAAACTTAACATGACTATAAGTTTGACTTTCATAGAAGACTAATTATTGCGTCCTCACAGTTCTGCAGCCACTCAGACCCAAGTAAACACATAGAGGCTTATATTAATTAAAACTGTTCAGCCATTAGCTCATTATCATATTATCATTCCATTACTGACTAGCTCTTGCACTTAAACTCAGCCTATTTCTGTTAATCTATATGTTGCTATGTGTTCTGTGGCTTTACTGGTGTGCCATTACATGCTGCTCCCTGGATGAGGCTGGTGTCTCCTGACTCAGCCTTCCAGCCTTCCCATAATTTTCCTTGTCTGCTTATCCTGCCAATACTACCTGCCTGGCTACTGGCCAGTCAGCGTTTTATTTATCAACCAATCAGAGCAACACATTGATAGCATACAGAGCGATATCCACAGCAATTAATTATAGTCAATGTGCTATGCATTAGGTCTCAGAACTTACTCATCTTATAGAAACTGCAGCTTCTTGTCCCTTATCCAACACCTCCCTAAGCCCTTGGCAACCACATTCTACTTCCCATTTCTGCCTGGTTGACTTAGATTCTAAGTGATTTTTTGGTGGTGATGTGGACTGAACTCAGAGCTTCATTTGTACTATCAGTGAGCCTCACTAGCCCACATTCTTGGGTTTAAGGTAGATCATGTGATATTTGTCTTCTGTCTTTCTGTGTCTGGCTAATTTTGTAAATTCACCCATGTTTGTTGCAGATAGCAGGATTTCCCTCTTTTTATGTCTTACTTGTATTGCATTTATATATACAAATTTGAGGACCAATTTTGAGGGCAAACTGGGCTTACTTAACACATGAATCTTTATTGAGTACACTCTGCTGTACACTCTCAGAATAATGATGAACAAAACAGATTAATACCCTCTTCTCAAGGATCTCATATAGGAGAAATGTAGAACAGATGGTAAACAGGTTAAAAAAATAACAATAAAACAGGACATTGATTAGAAAAATAATACAGAAACATGACAGAATAACAGGGTGACTTAGGGCTTAGGCAGTTTAGTCAGGGAAAGTTTCTCTGAGGAGGCGGCACCAGAACCATACATGAAAAGTGAAGGAGACTAGCCACCTTGAGATGGAAAGGGCTCTCAGTCAGAGGGGCTAGGACTGCTGGAGCTCTGAGGCTCTGAAGCTTCCTGGTCTGCGTAGGCAGCTGAAGGCAGCCAGTGTGGCTCGGGTAATGAAGGTGAGCAGAGTGGCGCAAGAGGTGCCCAGGACCAAAGCAATGGGGCTTGGAGGCAGCAAGAAGTTTGGACTTCCCAGGGAGATGGAAAGGCCTGGAGGGCTTTGTGCAGAGGAAGGGGAGGCTCTGAAGGAAGCTGACCTCACGGTACGCAGGGTTCCTGGGTAAGTTTTCGGTATAGGGCAGAATGGACTCAAGTGCGCCAGGGAGAACTAGGTGAGGCAGAGAATTTGGGGGGCAGAACTGTTGCTAACAAAGGATGAAGAGTTTTTCTGAGGATATAAAGCAAAGGAAACTGCCAGAAGGAGGGTTTCTCCAGATCACTTGGAGTTGCCAGCTTTGACAGTTTACTCCTGCTGTCACAGTCACTGAGAGCTCACACTGAGTCTCCTGACCGAAGGTCCTTTTCACTCAATTAATTGCTTCTAATTGCTCACAGGAAGAGAAGGCAAAAGGCAGGAAGGATCACTTCCTTTCTACAGAGTGTCTGTATTTCTGTGCAGGAGCCCACCTGTATACTCTTGAGCTACTTTGGCACGGTTAGCGACCCTAGTCAGTTTTCTCAATCACAACCTTAAGTACAGCTGCCTATTTTCCCCAGTTCCAAAGCTCAAATGACCAAGTGACACCGGAAAGAAAGCAGATACTTACCTGTAGACATACCATCAAACAGTTAGGGCTCCCTAATGGGTATGCCTTCAAGGATGCTCAGAAATTCTTTGACTTCTCTCAAATGCCTTTCTCATTCCGCACAGGGCCTATTACAAACTTACCAAGATCCAAGGCCCCCTGCTCAAAATTCCATCCCATCTAGACTAAAACTCAAAGCGTGGTCATGGTCTACAAGTCCTTGCGTGCTATGACCCCTAGCAGTTTTTCTAGCTGCTTGTACCATTGTCCCTGCTACTCACTCCGGCCACACTGGCCTTCTTTTTGGTCTTACAAATGTCAAGGGGATGATGGTGTGCCATTGCACTTGTACATTTGCTTTGAAGGAACTCCCAAGCACTTTCTGAAGTGACTGGACCCTTTTACAGTCCCGCCAGCAGTTCACAGTTGTTCCAATTTGTCTGTGTCCTCACCTACACTTGTTATTATGTCTTTGAATCTGACATCCCAGTGGGTGTGAAGAGGGACCTCACTGTCGTTTTCATTTGCATTTGCTTAATGACTAATGATGTTGAACATCTTTTCAAGTGTTTATTGGCCGTTTATGCCTTTTCCTTGAAAAAAAAAGTTTATTCAAATCCTTACCCATATTTTATTTTATTTATTTTTTGGAGACTGTCCTTGAATTCATAATCCTCCTGCTTGCCTCCCAATTGCTAGAACTGCTAGTGTCTACCATGGACTGCACTTGGCTTATACCCATATTTTAATTGTGTAGGGTTTTGTCCATTTTTTATTTTTGGTCTTTTAATTAAAATTTTATCATTTATTGTAGAAAATTAATTATCATAAATGTAAAGGTACATTTCTGGACTCTTTTTTTCACCAGTATTGGGGATTGAACCTAGGGCCTCACACATGTTAGGCAAATGCTAACTTATTTCTAGATTCTTAATTCTAAATTCTAGCCACTAGACCACCAGAGAAGTACACAACTCTTAATTCCATGACATCAGTTTGTATTTCTGTTCTTAGGTCAGTACCAATACTTCAAACTTGTTCTTTTCCAAGAGTGCCTTAGTGTCGTAGGTTTCTGATACTCCATATGAATTTTAAAATCAGTTTGTCAATTTGTTCAAAACGCCAGCTGGCCAGGTATGGCGGCACACACCTGTACTCCCAGCACTCAGAGGCTAGAGGATTAGTTAAGGTCATCTTCAGTTATATAGTGAGTTCACAGCTAGACTGGGCTACACGAGGCCTTGTCAAAAAAAAAGGAGGGGGGAGCTGGAATTGTGATAGGATTCATGCTGAATTAGAGAAATACTATTGAGGACCATAAAATTCAGTAATATGAAGTGCAAATGATTTTTAATAAATTTACTAAGCTGTGGAATCATCATTATAAATTAGATTTAGAACATTTTCATCCCTCCAGTAAGATCCCTCATGCCTATTAACAGCTAATCCCTGTTCCTATTCCCAGACTCAGGAAATCTCCATTCTACTTTCTTTCTCTATAGACTTGTTTTTCTGTACATTTCCTATAAATACAATTATAGACTATCTGCCCTTTCCTAACTGGCCTCTTTTACTTAGCATAATTTTTTTTTGAAGTCACTCTGTAGACCAGACTGGCCTCAAACTCAGAGAGATCCATTTGCCTCTGCCTCTTGAGTGCCGGGATTAAAAATGTGTGCCATCACTGCCCAGCACATAATTTTTTAAAATTATGAGTATTTTAAAGAATAGTTTTAGACTTACAAAATAGAACAAACAAAACCCCCAAACCCCAAGCAGCTAGAACAGAGTTGCCATATCCCCTTCCTCCGGCTGTGAGACTACAGTATTCCTAACATCTTTATTAACACGGTGCATTTATTGCAATATTGACAGTATTGCTAACTAAAGGCCATAGTTTACATTAGGGTTCACGCCTGGTATCACATGTTAATTTTTTCACAAATATACGATGCCATATGTTTACTGACACAGAGTCATATAGAATAGTTGCACTGCTCTAGAAAGCCTTTGTGTACCATCTGCTCACCCTTCCTCTCCTCTCCCACCTTCTCCTCTGAGTCCTTGGCAACCACTAATCTTTTTAACAGTCTTTATAGTTTTGCCTTTCCTAGAATGTCAGAGAGTGAGAATCATACCAAATATAGCCTTTTCAGGTAGTGTTCATTTACCTAATAGTGTGTACTTAAGATTTTGCTGGGTTTTTTTTCATGGTTTAATAGTTCATTTTAAATTGCTGAATAATTTTCCATTGGATGGATATAACACAGTGTATTTACCTACTCAGCTACTGATGGGCCGGCCTTGGATTCACAGTGACTGGATTGCCTCTGCTTCCTAAGTGATAAGGTTACAGATGTGTGCCACCACACCTGGCTAAGATGCATTTATTTTATTTTCTGTGTATGAATCTTTTGTCTGCATGCCTGTATGTGCACCACCATGTGTGTACTTGGTGCCCAAAGAGGCCAGAAGAGGTTGTGAGATTTCCAGCACCCACATGGCATCTCACTGCCATCTGTAACTCCGGTTCCAGTGGATATAACACTCTCTTCTAACCTCCAAGGGCATCATCAGGCACGCACGTGGCACACATATATGTGCACAGACAAAACACCTACACACATCCCATCCAATCCCATCCAATCCAGTCCAGTCCAGAACCATTCCTCAAGCTTCTTCTGCCTTTCATGGCAGTAGCCTTGTATAGTGCATGCCAGCTGCATGCTAGAGGTCTCAGACTTGCACTTTCTCGACTTCCGTCTTCATATGTAGATTCAGGGTACAAATTTGGGGAAAGGACATTTTGTAAGTGGTGCTGTGTGCTTCTTGTCATGCCAGGAGGTATTATGTCAGCTGCTCTGCTGTTGGCAACACTGGGCTGAATCACTCGTATAGCCCAGTGATGGAAGCTTTTCTCGTTGTAAATGTGCGTTTCCCCCTCTGTAATTAGTATGGAATCTGTGGAGTGATAATTTGAGACTGTGAATCTCCTGTTCCTGAAGACCTTTTTGCTCAATGGTTTTAGCATCCATTCGGTGATCTTTGCTAGAATCGATCATTATATGGGGGAGATCTGCAAAATAGTGATTTTTTTGTTTTGTTTTGTTTTGTTTTTCGAGACAGGGTTTCTCTGTGTAGTTTTGGTGGCTGTCCTGGATCTCGCTCTGTAGACCTGGCTGGCCTTGAACTCACAGAGATCCACCTGCCTCTGCCTCCCGAGTGCTGGGATTAAAGGCATGCGCCACCACTGCCCAGCAAAATAGTGATTTTCTATCCTACTGTTACTACACATTAGCCAGTGCTCTGCTAGAAAGATCTTCTTTTCCTTCAGAATGCCATTATAGACACAAATAAAAACTACTATAATTGATTTTTCTATCAATATAATCCATTTCCACCTATTTATTTACATGTTTCTTTTTTTCATTTTTCTTTATTAAGAAATTTTCTACTCACTCCACATACCACCCACAAATACCCACTCCTCCCTCCTCCCACCCCCCAGCCCTCTTTCCCAAGCCACCCCGCATCCCCACATCCCCCAAATCAAGGTCTCCCATGGGGAGTCAGCAGAGCCCAGCTCACTGAGCCTAGGCAGGTCCAAGCCCCTTCCCACTGCACCAAGGCTGTGCAAGGTGTCACACCACAGGCACCGGATTCCAGAAGCCTGCCCATAGACCAGGGACAGATCCCAATCCCCCTGCCTGGGTGCCGCCCAAACAGTTGGTGCCAAACACCCGTCTTCTGTATCCAGAGGGCCTAGTCCAGTCCCATGGGGTCTCCACAGCCACTAGTCTACAGTTCATGGGCTTCCACCAGTGTGGCCGGTCATCTCTGCACGTCTTCCTATTTACATGTTTCTTATACACATGCATGTATACATACATGCATACACTTTCTAGGTTGGCCTACAGTAAAGACCTAAAAGTGATGTGTGAAAGTAGCAGTGAGCATCATTAATGTCTAGACTGTGGTACTGACCTGCCATTCCCTACTGAGGGCTCTTGAGAGAAATGGCTAGGTCCAGGGCTAGAGAACTGTGGCAACCTTACTCACCTGAAGCAGAGATGCAAAACAATAGGTGGTGTCGGATGTGAATAGGAGCTGCTGAATGGGGCTTTGCTTAGCCAGATTTGTAAAAAGTGCTTTGAATGTGCCTCATAGCTTTTTAGGTTCCTCTTCTCTTCTTTCTTCTCCTGTTCTTCCCTCTCCCCCTTTTTTCTCTCCCTACCTTTATTTCCTCATCATTCATTTGCCCCTCAGTCTGCTCTTTGTATACTCCTGAAAATGTGCTAGAAATCTTCTGACTGCCGAATCCAGCAGACCCCTCCCAGTCCTCACCACACGAAGCCTCCCTGCCACTCACAACCACTCCCCTTCCAGTGTTCGGCTTTCTCCTCTTCTCCTCTGACCAGGGATGAATCTACACCTGGCCAGGCAGGAAAAGAACCAAAAGCTAATGGGGGAGGGGAATCTGGCTTCAAGAACGGCTGGTGTGTGTGTGTGTGTGTGTGTGTGTGTGTGTGTGTGTGTGTGTGTG
>CABHPH010107162.1:0-12923 GCA_902168325.1 Peromyscus nudipes | reverse complement strand
ATAGATGTGTAAGGGAGCCCAACTGACATTTTCGTGGAATCTTGGAAGAAAACTGATCATAACAGATGTGAGTGTTAGGTGACATCATAGAGAAGTAGACATTACAAGTGAATTTGATGGCCAGAACTCAAACTTAGTGTGTATCTGATAGAACCATGGGTGCCCTGGTTCTGAATAAAAGAGTCTGAAAAACTGGATCATAAAGAGAGATAAGCAGGCATATTTGGGGACCCCTCAAATTTTCAGGTAGCTTGGTGCCTGTGATCTACTTATGTCGTGGAGCAAAAGATCTCAGTGACTTAATGACAGAGGACAGTTGCTCTTGGAACATTTTCATATATTGAACCTTCTTTAGAAGTCTCAGAAACACATGGGCTAGAGTTGTTGGGGTCTTGGTCCAACCTAAGTGTCACTCCACTATTCTGAGCCCAATCTGCATGATGCTGATGATAATATGCTAAACTTGGCCTTTCTAAGGAACTCTAGATCTGGACTTTCCATTGAAACAAGTCTTTGCCATGGTTTGTTTCATAAAAACATATATCAGTGAGGTAGAATATGGATGTTGGTAAAATTCTCACTTTGACAATAAGCCCTGGATCCATTCTTCCTTAGCATAATCTCATCCTTTGCATGTTCACTTAGTATTTTTAAGGTTATCTTACTACTCAATTTTATATATATATACATATATATATATACACATATATATGTATATCTGCCTAGAAGAAATATATATGAGATTAAAATAAATGGAAGGCATGCTCTTATGTATGAAAAAAATTTAAATATACCAAAGAAGTTTGCTAGTTGCCACTAGATTGTAAAGTAATGGGGAATGACTCCAGCCACCAGACAATCTTTAAAAGCTATTCAGTGGAATATCACTATTGCCAATTTCAAACCATGGGAGTAGAAGTGTTAATTTAACCAGTGACTGCTCTGTGTCTACTATCTCCTTCTCCATCATACCCTCAGCAGATAGTATTTTCACCATGCACTTATTTTGTTGTATGCATACTCTTTGCAACATAGGTTGGGACCTTGCTAAGTCAAATAGTATGTTTTCACAGGTGGGAGTGATAGCTTGGGACTCTCAATAATCAGGTGCTTCCCATAAAGAACTCTCAATATTTTGCAAAGTATTTAGCATGGTTTTGTTGTTTCATGTTGTGGATAAATACTGTTGCTTTTATTTCCAACAGTATTTATCAAAGATATGGAATAACTCATAATTCCCTCACAAATTGAATGTACCTTGGCCTGAACCTTTCTTTCTGGTGCAAGCAGGGGACTACATACTCATCTCAGAGTTTTGGTGTGCAATATTTATATGAAATAAAAGATAAGTCTCCAGGAATTCTCACATCGGACTCACTGACTCAAAGGAGATGGCCCTAAGGTAAGCAGCTTGTTTCACGGGGTCATATTTATTTAGAGAATAGGTGACATTGCTAAAAAAAAAAAAAAAAAAAAAAAAAAAAAAAAAAAAAAAAAAAAGAAAGAAAGAAAAAAAATGCTGTAAGCCCATAAGGGTCTCTATGCAAAGCTTTCCAGGAGGAAAAGTTCTCAGAACCATGGACTTGGCCCTACAAGAGCTCATAGCCCATGCTGTGCATTGGTAGGCAGCTATATCTTGCAGTGGGTCACTGAATCATCACTGAATCTTTACTTTGGGAGCGTCTGGGGTGCTTTCATGTGCCTATGATAGCCAGATCACTGTGCAAACCTATGCAATAGGAATCTCTGGGGTGGACCTGCACAACTGTATTTTTTTCCCAGTTCCTGAGTGCTCAGCAGTGGAGCCAAGGCTTAGAATGACTACTTTTGTCTCTGCTCTTCCAAATGTGATCTTTGGAGGAGTAATATTGTCCTCACCCAGGGACTTATTAAGAATGAAGTATCTTCGCTTTGTTCCAGACCTGCTGAATCAGGTTTGAAAATGAATTTGCATTTTCAACAAGATCTCCACAACTCTCTTTGTGCAGAAAATTTCCAGAAGAGTTGAGTCCAGTATGGTAGCTTCTACCTGAAGCCCCAAATCACAGGGGGCTGAGATAGAAGATTTGTCACAATTTAGGGACTGGCCTGGGCTACATAGTAAATTCTAGGCAAGCTTGGCCTATAGAGTAGGACTCTATCTCACTACCCCACAAAAGGAAATTTCTATGATGGTTAACCTTCATTATCAACTTAACTGGATTTAAAATCACTAAGGATATGGTGAGGTGTACCTGTGGGTGTGTCTAAGAAGGCATTTCCAGAGAAGATTAGCTAAGGTGGGAAACCCCAACCTGAATAGGAATATCATCATCCCATGAACTAGAAGCCCTGACACATGATAAATGGAATAGGACGGATCCAGGTGACAGCTAGTCTTCCATTCTCTCTGTCTCCTCCCTGCCAAGTGTGAACTGATCTGCCCTGTCACCATGGACTGAACCTCTGAGGCCGTGAGCCAAAACAAGGTCTTTTGCCTTTGGGTGCTGTGAGAATTTTGTCCCAGTGATGCAAAAATAGCTACTGCAGTAACTGGAGCACCTAATGAGGTTTCTGAGACAGAAGAAGATAATCTGTGTTTTTAATTTTAATGTGACCAAGAAATGATCCCCGCATTACACACATATACAATTTATTCCAAATATCACTTATATACATTTCGGTTTAGAGATGACTAATTTTGCAGGCAAAATGTGATTCAAAACTGTAGCCAAGACAATGCTCAAGACAAACGACAGGGGGTTGGACCTTGGCTTAGCAATGCCCTTGGAGGTACCTCACAAATAGGACATAAGGAGGGAAAGGTGGTTGTCTATTGCTTTTCTGTTGATAAAAGCCTCTATCTGTTGGGAGATACATTACTTTTGCAAGAGGAATTTAGAGTGGGAAAGGTTGAATATCAATGGGGATGGAAAACAATAAATGCAAGCTTTGCCACTTATGGAAACACAAACACTGACAAAGGCAAAGTGTACTTTTAAAGCAAGGGAAATATTCACTCTGTTGGCAGATGGAATTTACATAGAACTTGATCAAATACACACTCCCATCCAAAGTTTAAGACTTCAGCATGGCCTTTTCATATGGAGTACTGGTCCTTTGAGATAGCAGAAAAGAGGGATCAGCAGATGCAGAGAATGGGCACAAATATTAAACACCCAGATGTGAGGAGCTGGAAAGAGAAATTTACCTGTTGAACTCAGCTGGCTGCCCTCCTGGTTGCTTCATTTACTAAAAGCAGCAGAAACACTGAGTCTGCAGAAGTAGGCTCTTCAAAGAGATAGATTTGAACCCAGATTGCTTGGTTTCCTCTGATGTACCATATTTCCTGGAAGTTGTTGAGGACCTTTGTGAACAGTGTCATGTTTTCATGGAGGTCCAAAAATCTACCTGACTGCATTTCAGTGCCCTCTAAAACATCAACATACTATTTTATCCATTTCCTCCCCTCTTTCTACTCTTTCATCTTACTGTGTTTGCTGCTTGCTCACCCCCTCCGTTTTGAAACTATTGTTAGTCTTCTATCAGAAACAGCATCAGAAAAGCTATTTCCTTATTTCATTGTTGCAGCATGCTCATTAATCTTTTAGTGGATATTTAGGATAATTTCCCTTCGTTTAATTGGTGTCAGCTTGCCCAGTAACAAGAGAAACTATGCTGCCAAGATTGTTCCCAACAGTTCTGATTTGATCAGAAGACCTGTGCCACATCCAGCATCCTGATGTTCATTTACAATGTGATGACTTTCCCAGTGCCACACCACAAAAGTTGTGCTTGGTTTTATAGGGACTATTTGAGTTGAGTGCCTTTAGATAAAGGTCAAGGCCAACTTATCCATGGGGCATCAAAATCTTATTAAACCCTCCAAGCTGTTCAGGATGTGGCAGACTAAACTCTCAGCTCTGTGTCTCTGTCACAGAAAAAAAAAGTAGCTGCTTAGATCCCATTCTGTGCCCCAGATTCCATCCTGCCCACTTGTAGCGACCTTTGCTATGTATTGCCTCTGTCCTTTCCCAAGGTTCCACTCTTTCCTTTTACTAATAGTACTGACAGGCTCAGGTCATCAACTAGATGCTGAGATCGCAGACCTGTTTTGTCTAAATTAAATTAGTTTCCAACATTTAGGGATCATGAGACTTCACAGAAAAGCATGTATTTTTAATTTCTCATTAAAGAAAAGTAAAACACAGCAGCCCATCAAGGAATCTGGGCTCAAGAGGCAGCAATAACTGAGTCTAGGTGGTCTCTATGGGCCCTCACATCCCTTCCTTCCCCTTGGTCCAACCCCTTGTACCTTTCAGTGGAATGGGAGACAATTTTATCCTGGCTTCTTCACTTACTCTCTTTTCCAGGTATGTCAGCTTTTTTTGTTTAATTCAGTAAAAATTTTCAAACATTGCATAGCCTGATTATCCTATACATAAAGCACTTGGGACCAGGAGTGCTTCTGTTTTTTGGAAGGGTTGTTTTTATTTTTTAATTTTGTTTCTGGTCTTGGAATATTTCCTCATATATAATAAGATATCTTGGGGGGCAGGACCCACATCTAAGTATGAAATTCATGGACATTTCATATATACCTGATACACATAGCTAGAAGGTGATTTTATATGGCAATTTTAGTGGGATTAGGTTTTGATGGGCTGTCAGTGAGGTTGGATGTGGAAACTTCACTTTGGCATCATCAGGTCCATAGTGCTCAATGCATTTCCAACTCTGGAGCATTTTCAATTTTGCATTTTCTGTTTTCAGATGGCCAACCTATTGTTCTCAATTGGAGAAGTATTAATTAGTCATTTTCTAATAATTTTGAGTGATCCTTAGAGTACATGAATCTTCCCCCAGTGCAGGGAATTTCTGTTTACATTTCTCTCACAAATACAAACAACTTTTACTTTGTACTGTGAACCTATTAATTTGTATTGTAGCACATCCAAAGACTTCAGAATTCTGTTCTTGCTCTCTGTTGTTCCTGTGGAGGGCAGCTTGTCTGTGAACTGCCTGTTTCCATTATAAGTTGATATACGAGTGCTGTTTGAGGTCATGGTAGAAGTAGAGTTCTTCCATAAATGATTCGTGCCTCTTCCTCCTCTTAGCTAGGGCATACCTACCTTGAGATTGTGGAAACAAAACTCGTCCTGAGGTTTCTTGGACCACAGAGGTGTTCCCGACACTGGTGAATTAGGGCTGATATGGGTTACACAGGGTCACCTCCTGACACATGCTAATCTCTCATGCTCCTGGCCCTTGGCAACACTTTGAAATCTCATCACCAAAAATAAACATTGTTCTTTAATCAAGGGTCAATGAGTGGAATCAGAAGGAGTGCTGCTTACAGGCTTGCTCCTCGCCTTGTTTAGTCTGCTTTCTTAGAGAACTCAAGACCACCAGCCCAGGGGTCTTCCCACCCACAGCTGGCAGGGCCCTCCCTTAATCTCCAGTTAAGAAAATTTCCCACAGGCTTGCCTGCCTACAACCTGATTTATGGAGGCCTTTTTCTCAGTTGAGATTCACTCCTCTCAAATGACTTTTACTTGTGTCAAGTTGACATAAAACTAGCCAGGACAGCTGAGGAGATGACATGGGTTTCAATGTACAAGGTTGGTCATGTAGTTAGAATGTATTTATGAGACACCCTTACCACAAACTCGACCAATGTGCAAGTATTTATATATGCAGTGATGCATGAATACTTACACACACACACACACACACACACACACACACACACACACACACAAAGAGTCATCAGTGCTTGTTAGAAACCTGGAGACAAGGCTGTCCTGTGTGACTCAGCCTTGGTTAGAAAAAACAGTCATGACTTAGAATCTCCTCTCCCCTTCCAACACAAACCCTTCTGTGCTAAATTCTCTTTGATAAAACTGTTGTGGGGGGATCAATTGAATCTTAAGTCCTTCAGTGGTAGATACCAAGATAACTGACATGTGATCCACACAGTAAGGACTCTTATTTGCTTCTCCAGCATGCTTGAGCTGAAGCTTCTCTGCTTCTCTTCACCTATTTCCTGTTGACCAAGGAAAGCAATGCACTTCACGGCTGATGCAAACCTAAAAAGCATCTCTTTTCAGACAAGGATTCTTTTCTCCAAGCCAGGCCAGCGATGCACTCCTTTATTCAAAATTGCCTTTCAACAGACAGCTCATTCAGCAGATCCAATCTTCTACATGACAAGAACAGAAATCCTGGAGTGAATGTGTATGATATGTGCACACACATTTATAAAGACATATATGTTATTATGCATGAACACCCACCTATTTATACTTATAGATATGTACACACACATTTTACATGTGGGTACACATGAACATAAACGTATACTCATGATGCTGTGGTAATCTGGCTTTCACTCCTGTGCTGTCACTGGAAGATTTGTTGCCTTCTACATCCTACTCGAAATCTGTTACTATGTCAGGTTAATGGTTGGTCAAATACTACATGCCTACCACACATAGCCTAAACCCTCCATACATAGTCTATTGCCTGTTTTTAAAAATAAGCTTTTACAGCACATAGTCATACCCATGTATTTAGGAATTCTATGACTACTTTCCTGCTAAAATGGCAGAGTGGCATAGCACACCAGCCCTTCTGTCCTTCAAAGTCTAAGAATTTACTCTCTTCCCTTTTATAGAAACAGGTTACTGATCCCTATGCTGGTTTATCTACCCTCGAGACTCTGATCACCACGTTGTGTTGGGATAAAACATTCTCTACTGTGCCTCCTCTTTGCTTTCCATATATATATATATATGAGTGTGTTCAGTTTACTGTAAAAACAACAATTTCTCTTGACCATCCTTAAAGACACCATTAGGAACTGACTTTGCCCTGCAGTCTAAATTATTGAATTCCATATATATATATATATATGTGTGTGTGTGTGTGTGTGTGTGTATTATATTTGGTATTTGATATTACTTGAAATGTCATAGTTTTTCAAATGAGAGTGTGTTCAGTTTACTGTAAAAACGAGAAGCTCACAAGTGGAGATGTCTTGGGTACCTAGTGTTAGGTGGTACATGTGAAAGGAAAGTAATGGTCCCTCCTAGGCCCCTACTGATCTATAAAGGATATGATTGGGTTTATGTTTATCGATAGAATCCTGGTCTGCATGTCATGGTCCCTTGCAATTAACATTAAGAAGCAAGGGGTGTCAATCACAGATGGATGAACCATGCTAAGAGGGTGGGGTAGACAATTTCTCTTGACCATCCTTAAAGACACCATTAGGAACTGACTTTGCCCTGCAGTCTAAATTATTGAATTCCATCAGCGGCCATGGTTTCTTTCCTATACTCAGCTCAAATACTAGATCTTGTAGGGACTGTTTCTGTTCCATGGGGAATCACAAGACAGGGCACCTGCAATAAATCATATCACCCCGGGGACCAAGGGATGGAAATTGGAAAATTTACAGGGCACTAAAATCAGGCTTCTTTTTTGACAGCTTTGGCATCAAAAAGTTTAATTCAACCACTTGTTGGGTAGATTAGCAGGGATGTGGCTAAATCGTTCCTGCCATAATTGGCTCTCCTTTCAAGCTCATGAAGGACCTTGGTGATTCTGATATTTAACTACTAGGAAAGAGAATAGCCAGAAGTTCTTTTTAAAGATTCATTTTGTTTTTAATTATGTGCACATGTGTAGGTTTGTGTACTTGAATGTAGGTGCTCATGGAGCCAGAAGAGGACATTGAATCCCCTAAGAGCTGGAGATATAAGCATTGTGAGCTAGCCCATCTGAGTGCTGAGAATCAAACTCCAGTCTCCTACACAAGCAGCAGGTGCTCTTAACTGCTGAGCCATCTCTTCAATCCCAAATTTTGAATCATAAGTAAATCGAGTTCTGCCCCAGGACTAAGTTGAACCAGTTAGGCTATGAGCAGTGGACAATTCCCTGATTCCAGGACCCTCTTCAGACTTGTGGCACATGGCCCAGGGTTATAACACAGCACATACTGATGTGGTCATGGTCCCACAAGGAAATCTCCCCTAGAGAGAGGCACAGCCATATGCACAGTATGACTCCCCAAACATCCCAGGAAGCACTTAGGACAGATAACAAACTTGAGTCTGTGCCCTGCTCCATTACCCTCACTCATGTGTGTTTATGGCTCCATGTGAGCTCCAGTCACCCCAATTCTGAGACTGTTGAACTTTGAAAACTCTACTTCTCAAAGTTTCAATAGGTGGCCCCTACGTTCTATGCCTCTAGATGTTCACCTGGGGTCTCATTTCACACTTTGCATCATTCTGAAAGTGGCTTCAAAGGTCTCCTGCTCCGTGTCTGCTGCTCTCCCTCAGTCAGTTTCTTCCTCCCCTTCTCCTATGACTGCCTTTTCTCCAGGATGCAGGAATTTTCATAGTATAACTGTGAGCCTCTTCATATCCTGCTTTTGTTAAAGTCTGCAACCTCCTTTACAGTGTGGCTGAACTGCACTGCCAAAGATTATGCCATATCCTCACTATTCTATAACCGTAGGCATTCTATTTACACTGAACCACATACACAATGCAGGGTACCCACACTGCATTATACTCACATTGTACCATGTCCACAATGCACCATACCCACATAGACCTATGTCCACACTTTTACTGCAGTGATGCCTGTAGGTAGAGTTTTCCTGCCTGGCCCACAGTCAGGACAAATCTCTGTCACCTGTCAGTCCCACAGCTGCTCAGACCCAACCAAGTAAACACAGAGACTTATATTGCTTACAAACTGTACGGCTGTGGCAGGCTTCTTGCTAACTGTTCTTATATCTTAAATTAATCCATTTCTATAAATCTATACCTTGCCACGTGGCTCGTGGCTTACCGGCATCTTCACATGCTGCTTGTCATGGCAGTGGCTGGCAGTGTCTCCCTCCACTTTCCTGTTCTCTCAATTCTTCTCTTTGTTAGTCCCGCCTATACTTCCTGCCTGGCTACTGGCCAATCAGTGTTTTATTTATAGACCAATCAGAGCAATGCATTTGACATACAGAACATCCCACAGCAGATGCCATATTGTATTACACATATTCTGCTCCATACTTAAAATGCACCATACTCCACTGTGCTCATACTACATTAACCCATACTACATTGTACTCACATTGCACTAATCCATAATGCACTGCACACATAATTCACTGTATCCACATTGCACTGACCTGCGCTACACTGACTCACACTGCACTGATGCACACTGCATTATACACATAATACACCAACTCACACTCCTTTGCGCTGTACTCATAAAGTACTGTACCAACACTGCATTGATTCACTCTACATTCTACGCTTGCTGATTTGTATCCACCATGCACTGTGCCCATAGTGTGCTGACCCACATTACGTTGTACTCACAAAAAAAGTGCCCGCCCTGTATAATACCCACACTGCATTGTCCAACTTGCATTTTGCTCATAGCTCTTGGGCCACACTGCATTGTACCTCCACCTAAAGCTGCACTGTACCTTCACTGCAACACCCTACACTGTACTGACCCACTCCGCGTTGAACCCATTTTGGGATCAGGTTCTTAGCAGCTCTTAGTTGGTCAAGCCTCATTTATTTGATGTCCCTCTTGCCTCAGGCTGGAATCTAAGCCCCACTTAGTTGGGGATCTTAATTTTCCCCACTAATCAATCCTCTTAGCACCGAGCAGTGCTTATCATATTGTGAGTATTCAGTACGCATTTGCTGAAGAACAAATTTGCAGATTTTTTTCCCTTCATAATCCACTGCAGTTCCTAATAACCTTTCCTATCAGCAAATTTTTCCCTCTGTCCAAATTAAATCCCTTTTGCTCCCAGGCAAGAGTATTTCCTTGTCTGCACTTTTGATAGAGTTGGCACACCAATTAGACTCCATTTGCCATAGAGAAGAGCAACCTGCACTCAGAGGATCTGTGAGTCCTTGCCAGCACTGTTCTCGACTTTAGGCATTTCAATTTCATGAATATTTCTTCTGAAACATTCCATTTTTTTCAAAGGACTGGGAAGTGGTCCCCATTAAGGAAGCAGTTTCTGATGTTTACAAAACAGTGTAATCCTTGGGTTTTTCTTTCCTCAAATCCACAGTGCCCTTGAAAGCACCTTGAAACAATGCCTGGCTCTCAAGTGGGCTCATGGAGTGCTTTGTTGGTCTGGAAAAGACCAAATGTCCATGCTTTCAGAACTTTTTCGAATGGCTGTCATCAGGGAATAAAGTGGCCTGTTTCTATTTCCCATTGACAAGAAGCAATTTGTTGGCAAATGCAGTCATTTGAGATTTGTCCTCCCCTTGCTGGTTCAAGGCCAGCAGAATTCTCAGCCCTGAGGGAGGGCTGTCTTTGGAAATGGTGATGCTAAGAGAGAGATGGTGATACTCTATTTCCTTGGTTCACAATGCCATCCTCCTCCCACTGTGCCTTGGCCAGGAGGAAAAGGACTAAGAGAAAGGAGAATCTTCTATACTACAACAGCGTGCTCCTTCCAAAGTGTGTAGGCCTTGAGATGGGAGAATGAGCTACTTGGTCCGACCTTGCCTTGGGTGACCTTAAGATGGCCAAACTGCTGATGTTAGGCAGGGCTGTGTACCTGTGGGAGCAGAGAAAGGGTCTCAGGCTGGCCACAGTGCAGGGACCCCTGGTCCTTTCACTCTTGCTGTACCTCTTGTGTGTGCTTCTCTATACTGACGTCCAAACAATCTGTCCAAACCAGAAGTCTGACCAAGACTCCCCTCAAAGCCTTCTGGTCTTCTCCATGGTACTAAGTTCAAGCTCTATGATCCTTTATGACCTGCCTGGTGCCTCTCCACCCAACCAACTGCAGATATAGTAGTATCCCAAGAACATCAGGACACTGATGCAATAATCTAATTAATCTTGATCAATAAAAAAATTGAGTGTCAAATATTGGGGTAAGAACCTGAAAGATCAGAGAACAGGAAGCAGCCACAGTTGCTTCCTACCTTTCCTGTTCCTCCATCCAAAAGGGCCTGAGATCCTCTTTCTACCCCACCTTACAACTTCCTATCTCCTCTGTCTGCAGTCCTCCAAACCTCTATGGTTAATTTAGGCCAGCTAGTGGCTAGCTCCACCCTCTGACTCCAAGCAAGCTTTATTTGTCAGAACACAATCAAAATATCACACAACAGGGCACATAGCTTCCTGTTTCTCCTGCCTCCTTCCTGGTTGTTTCTGTGTGGGATGCCAATCTCTTCTTTCAACAACAGCATCATTTCACACTCAGTTTATGGGTCTTATTCCAGGAAAACGCTTAACGCTGTGATGGTTGGAATATTTGTTCCCAGAGTGGATGCTTTCAAAACATAACTCCCAAATACATGTTAATGATGATTGGAAGTGGGAGCTGGGGGTAATTGAGGTTAGCAGGCTTTAAGGGGCCCATAAGGGCATTGGTAGCTTTAGAAGAAGAGGGAGAGAGACTAAGCTAGCACACTTGCTCTGTCTGAGTCATTGGGTGATGTCCTGAGTCATGGCCTTTATTTGCCACATGCAGAACAGATATCAGAACTATGCTCTTGGATCTCCCTGGCCCCAGAATTGTGGGTCACATCAACTCCTTTTATGTAAATTACCCAGTCTTGGATATTTGCTTATAGAAACAGAAAACAGAATAAGACACACTTCATTATCAATCTTGTGCTTCATTGTCAACAAGCAGTATTTGTTGACTTCAAGCATTGACAGGGGACCTATGGTGCTATGACCTGTGTGCCTTAGATCTGGAACCTATCTAGGGGGTAGTGAGGGAATAAATAGAGGAAACACACACACATGTGCATGCACAAAAAAAACTGGGGTCATGTACAGTGTATACACTCTGCACTCTGATGAAGTGGCACCTACTACCACAGCAACCCAGAACCTCATTGTGTTTGTTATGCCCAGTACATGGGGAAGGGCTGTCAAATGTCAATAGGAGGCCTCTGCAGGTAAGCAGTCTCAGGCTGTAAACATCTAGGAGGAAGTTACGACTGCTAGTTTTTGTATATACTGATTCTTGTGCTTGGACACCCTGGTCTCACAATCACAGAAAGCATTGTCATCCCTCTGAGCCTGGCTCATATGGGCAATGGCTTTGCCATTCCCGTGGGGCTGAGGCATTGGAGTCCTTAACATGGCTATGCCCATGTCAACTATACACTCAGGACTTCACTCACTCAGGGCTTCTTCCACTTCCTATGCTCCACTTCTGTATGCTAGATGTTGGGAAAATGAAAACAAAAACAAAACAAAACAAAAAAACATCACAAAGATCCATACTTTGATTATCAAGAACAAAGCCTGAGCATCCACACATCCTGGTCCAATTCCATGGATCATGGAGAATGAGAATATCAGGATACAATCCCTTCTAGGCAGTAAGCATTTAATCATTTCATGGTAAATTTTTGTTTAAAATCTAAGAAGGAAACATGAGCTTTCAAAACCACAGGTATATGCTACCACTCTGCTCTCAACGTGTTCCCGCATTCATTCCTTTTCCAGTTAACTGGGATGCTGGTGTTATCACTTACGTTTATTGGTACAATGTACTATTTTAGCAGCATTCTGGGTCCAGTGGGAGCAAAACTATATATTTTCTCTTGAATGAACATCTTACCATACTCTGAAGACTCCGGGTAAACCTTGAAAGTTTAGAATTTATGTTTCACATTACCCTGATGGCTTGCCAAGATTGCTATGGAAATCAGGACATCTTTTATTGCTAAATGATGAGTGAGAGCAAACTCAGTAAATGAACCTACAGTATTAACATGAAGCAATCGGGAACGCTGCTCTTTTGTCTTTGTGTCCTGCATTTGTCAGAAGCCAATTGAAATGAGCCTTCCACTTAGTGGAAGGGCACAGTATATTTGTGTGTGTGTGTGTGTGTGTGTGTGTGTGTGTGTGTGTGTGTGTGT
>CABHPH010107160.1:25711-39811 GCA_902168325.1 Peromyscus nudipes | reverse complement strand
AGAGAGAGAGAGAGAGAGAGAGAGAGAGAGAGAGAGAGAGAGAGAGAGAATGAATTCAATTCTAGGTTGATGGGTTGACAGTGTAGATTCATGGTCCTTGGTTATATAAACAACCTGGAAAATAAGCATTTTAAACAAAAACTTGAAGATAGTGGTCTCAAGACATACTGAAATGGAGAGTTTAGAAGAATGGAAAAACAAGTTATGAGCTAAAATGCATATCGTGATGCCATTAACTGCTTTAACACATGTCTAATAAGTGTAAATGCGTTAGGAACACACAACATATAAAGATCTGCAAGTATGAAGGGTTAATGATGGTTAGTTTTCACCTCCGAGGCCAGGGGGTGAATTCCTGATAAAAAGCTCCACTCTCACTCTCCTAGAGCAGCATGAATCTCTGCTCCTGCCTGAAGCAGAGAACTCAGGCAGAGGCAGCAGGTCAGGGCTGTAATCCACTGGGCCAGGCCTGCAGTGAGGAGTTCTGCCCATGGACCAGGATGAGGGTTTAGCTGAAGAGAGAAGGGCTGAGAGACAGTGCAACCCACCCTAAACCAACAGTGAGCTCAAGCTGGCAGCGTGCCAAAGACCTGCAGCCGGCCAGAAAATATGAACAGTTTTGTTTTCTGCCAAAGCAGGGTACGGAAGTTAGAAGGGCTGATTTCAACAGTTGGCTGCAACCACTGCCCAGCCCAAGCTGGAGACAGAGCTGCTTGCTTCTCTTCGTCTCAAGGCGAGTGACCAGTCCACCACTGGAACTCCACCCGACCACAGACCCGCAGGATTTGTGCCAGCGGCTGAGTTCTGGAAGGGAAAGGTTCGTGCCTGTTTCCAACTTCAGGGGAAGAGGAGCAAGAGAACTGGGAGTTCTTTCCCTCAGATTAAAAGAGATGAGGACTGGGCGCGACTTCCAGGGGGGCAGGGTCGGATGGGAGGCAGGAGGCAGAGGGTAGAGTCTGAGGAAGACCTTTTCTCCTCTGGAATGAGTTTTATCCCATCTTGTGTAATTAATATAGGCATATGAATAGATTCGATAAACAGATTGATTGATAGATGCAGACCGATGGGCAGGTGACGGAGCCCTGGGAGAGCGGAAGAGCAGGAAGGAGTGAGAACCGCGGCGGAGACCAAAAGAGAAACTAAAGACGCCAGGAACGATTCGGAAGCTCAATATATCTAAAGTTTGGGATGATTAAAGTTTAACTTATGAGTTTCAAATTTCCCGGTATTTAGTAGACTTCCTATTGGTCTCTTGGTTTCCGCGGATTTGGCGGGGAGCGGAACCAACCATTGGAAAGGAAAGGCGGGACCTTAGGGCCAGCCTGTCAAACGCACTGGACCTGGGATTGGAAGGCCAGGCTCCAGGTGCTTAGCGCCCTGCAGCTTCCTAGCGCCATCCCCCCGCCCCCCGAGGTCTAGCCCGCCAAATCCAGAACCTGGAGGCTTGAGCAGCTGAGAAGCCAAGGTGACATCTGTGTGTCTCTCCTGCCTGAAGGCCCAGGTATTTTATCAGGCTCAGCCACAAGTTCCTTAAAAAGGATGAGGGTGATAGGGGATGATCCCGGTGGTTGCGAGCCTGACTAGGCCCGCACAGGAAAAGGGAGGCGGGCAGAGGAGTGAGGGACTGGGATTGGGGGATGGGGTGGAGCGGGACTATGCATGCTTGAATGCCAGGGCTGCCCTCAGCAGCAGGTTTCTGTGCTGGCAGAGCCTGTCACAGCCAGCAGGTGCAAGTTAGATTCCTAGAGTGCAAGTGCTCAGGCCCCTAGCTGCGGTTTTTGAAATTGCATTGTTGAAAGAGATTCTACAGAAACAAATGAGCAACCCCTGTAAGATACTGTCCTTAACTGAGGAGCTGAGAGGCGGAAATAGAACTGTTTCTATGTAACCTGGAGTTTATAATCTAGAAGTTGTTGGAAAAGAGCCAAGGACCCTGTGATTTCAGTTTCCTAAATGTCTCTCGTTCTACGGCTCTATTTCTTTCTGTTCTGGTTCTGCACCAAGATAGCCGGTTCCAACTTGTTTTGCGCAGTGTACTGCTCCAGCTCATCTACAGTTTTTGCGTCCCACCCCCACTTTCCACACACATCCATCCGAGGCCTAATCTTTCACCAATAGTTTCTACGGTGGTGTAAGGGAGACAAAGGTCACTTTTCTTCAGTTCTCATGGATCGGTGCTATTTACTCAGGACCAGTTGTCCCACAGGCCCCTCCATGGTAGCTCACCCATTTCCTGTAGGGAGACATTCTGCCTATCAAACTCTACTATAGCTTTATTCTGTGTCATGTGACATTTTTAAGATTTTACTTCCTAAAAACTCTGTTATCTGGAGCTGGAGAGATGGCTCAACAGTGAAGAAGACTTCTTGTTTCTGCAGAAGACCCAGGTTCAATTCCCAGCACCCACATGGCAGTGAACAACTGTCCATAACTCTGGTCCCAGGGATGCGATGCCCTTTTCTGACCTCCACTGGCACCAGGCAGGTGGTGCACAGACATACATACAAGCAAAACACTAATATACACTGAGCCATCTCTTCAACTCCTTGTCTTTAAGTTTTCTATGCAAATACTATCATAATGTGCATTGCCCTGCTATAAAATTGCTTTTTTCAAGTCATTATTACATTTTGTAAATTTATGTGTGTTGGGTGCATGAAGACATGGTATAACTGTGTTCAATGTTGACTTGATGGGATATGGAATCACCTAGAAGGCCTCCAGGCACACACCTGAGGGATTATTTCATCTATAGGCATATATGTACGTGATTATGTTGACTGAGTTAATTGAGAAGACCCGTTCTAAAGGAAGGTGGCACCATTTCCAAGCTGTGGTGCCTAGACTGAATAAAAGAGCCAGCTAGCTGAGTACAGGCATTTCTTGTTCCCTCTTCCTGACCTTTGGGTGGTTACACTGTGACTAAGCTGTGCAAACTCCTGCTGCCTTGTCTTCCTGGCTCTAGTCATCCGTACTTCTTACCGTGAACCAAACCAACCCTGTCTTCCTCAGCTGTCTTTGTCAGGGCGTTTTATCACAGCGGCAGAGAAGTAACTAAGACACAAGGCTCACCTTTTTCTCCGCAGTCTCTTTCTTTGTGCACACATCCTTCATTCCCCACATCGCTGTGATATTCTTCAATCTTTTTCCACTCTGTTGCACTACATTTCTCCTCCTGCCTTTTCAGCAAAAGCCTCTTTCCAGAGGGGGTGACTTTGTTTCCTAGCTGAAGACAGAAAAGGAAGGCATTAGAAGATTCTCCCTCTGCCTCCCCCACAGCTATAAACCTAACCTCAATATCAACAGGTTTGCTTTTCTCCTCTTTATCTTCTTCCAGATTCTGAACCACAATCTTTTCCAAACTTGTTTTAGTCACTTGGCCTCCTCCTCCATCTTTAAGTTCTCACTTCCCTACTGGCTCTCTCTCATCCATGGCAAATATTGTTAATCCTTTCCCATCTTAAAGAAAAAATAATCTTCAACTTCTCTTCCTCCATATACATTTCTGTACCTCTCTTTTTTAGTAAGTTTATCTAATGATTGCCTGTCTATATTTGATAACACTATTCTATACCTAGTATTCATTCCTCAAGCCATTGTGACATAATGACAATTCTTATGTCATTAGTATAGTTCTGTTTACTGGATATCTGTGTGCCAAAGCACTGTGTTAAGTGCTTGGCCAATTATTTAATGCTTTACACTGAGTCATCTTAAGGTAGATGATCCCTGCTCTGTTAGCAAGGACATAGGGGTAGGCATTTTAAATATCCAGATAAATATAACAATAGTATGTGATAGAATTGCAAGCCAATTTTTGGAGCCCATTACCTATGGCCAGATACCTTGCTCAGGCTTGATGCAGGGTGGAAGGGCATGGTCCTGCCTCAACTGAATGTACCAGGCTTTGTGACTCCCCATGGGAAGCCTTACCCTTTTAGAGGAGGAGGTGGGTCAGCAGGGGAGCAGGAGGAGGGATGGGGGAGTGTCTGTGGTTGGTATGTAAAATGAATAAAATATTTCTTAAATTAAAAAAAAAATTGCAAGCCAAGCCAGGTGTGTTGTCCCTCTCCTCTAAGACCTCAGCTTCTGCATCTTTTCATAGTAACCATTTGTGTCATCCACTAAATCCTTTTTTGGGGGGATAGGGGGTGGGGGGTGTTTCAGGATAGGGTTTCTCTGTAACTTTGAATTTCCTGGAACTCACACTGTATGCCAGACTGCCCTCGAACTCAGAGATCCTTCTGCCTCTGCTTCCCAAAAGCTAGGATTAAAGGCATGCATCGCCACCACCTGGCATTTCACTAAATCAATCATACAATAGACTTTCCAATCTCAACTTGCAGCACCTGTCAGTAGCTTACGTATCTGAATTCTCAGCAGGTGGCCCTGTGCTCCATTCCCCCATACCATATTTCTTTTGTGTTTCTCCTGCCTCTCTGGGTTTTCATGACCTTTTTGACATCTCCTTCTAGCATATTCTCTATTAATCCCCCAATTAAATGGGAATATGTTCCAAGCTGTGAAGTCTCATGCCATGGCACATCCTTGCATTAGGTGATCCCTCCTGCTCCTGTACCTCAATGCTGATGGCTTCACCCTGACAATTCTAGTGAGTAGGTGACATTAGCTCCTCCTGGGAGCATTATTAAACTACAGTTTAATAACCAACTAAGTTCAGACACCTCTTTAATGTGTTTTTCCTCCCATAGCCCATATCACATGTGATGGTAAGTTCTACTTTCATTACCTCCAAACAGTCTCTAAAAACAAAAAAGGACTATTTCTTTCTTACTTGCTACTTTACTGCTTTGACGGTATATATTTGACTTAGATTAAATATTTTCATTAAGTAGATGAATGAATTGTATGCATGAGAGAATTAATATTAATAAAAGTAAAACAAGTGTCTGGATTGTTTGACTATAGGACCAACATGGAAACAAATCTCTCCTTCGAGGTGATAAAGTCTCACCCAGACTTGGTCATCTTTGTAAAAGAAGTGACTCTTGGGGAAGAAAACCGAAAGAAAATGGACTCAAAGAAGAGAAAGCTGGAGAACACAAAAATTACAAAGGCTGCCTGTGCTCTGTTAAACTCCGGAGGAGGAGTGATTGAGATAAAAATGGCCAACAACAGTAATCATCCTGTAGAGATGGGACTGGACTTGGAAGAGTCTTTGAGATCGCTTATCCAGTCTTCTGATTTGCAGACTTTCTTTGAGACCCAACAACAAGGGAACCATTTTTACATTTTTGTTAAATCTTGGAGCTGTGGCCCTGAAGATGGCTCTGCTAAGCCTCGCATTTGCAGCCTAAAATCTTTCTTGCACCGTAGAGCTGAAACTTCTTGCATTCACATGAATTCTATAGATGCATTCATATTTCTAAAGGATAAGAAGAGTGTGAAACATAGTCTGACTGATGAAGAAACTCCACCTGTTAAAACACCCAAAGCTATGCATCAGAACAGCCCTGAATCAAATTCTCCTTCTAAAATTTTCCAGAGTGAGAAACTTGAATATGGTCAAATCTTGCCTTTTACTGAATCTACTTATATAGAGTTTAAACAATACTCTACAAATCATGCCCGAGGCTATATAAAAAATGAAATTCGAAAGTACATCTCTGCATTTGCAAATACCTGTGGAGGCTACCTTTTCATTGGAGTGGATGATGAGACTAGGGAGGTCCAGGGATGCCCAAAAGACAATGTTGATCGTGACTCTTTGGAAAGAGTGGTAAATGAAGCAATATCCAAGTTGCCAGTTTTCCATTTTTGTTCATCTGAAGGAAAGGTGTCTCACCAGACCAAAGTCATAAATGTGTTTCACGAGGGGAATTTGCATGGTTATCTCTGTGTGATCAAAGTGGAGCCTTTCTGCTGTGCAGTGTTCTCAAAAGCTCCCACTTCATGGAGGGTAGACAAGGAGAAAGGTATCTACAACCTGACTACTAAGGAGTGGGTAGGCATGATGGTGGATGCTGGTCCAGGTAAGAGGGGAGTGTTCTTCCTTCTCTGTCCTTTCCAATCTTTTGAATTCCTCTGTATCCTTCACACTCTGAAAGTCTGAGTTCATTACACCTACTGAAGTTGGCTTTCTCTGGATCTTGATGCTTTTTTGGATACAAGAAATGTGTAGGGCTGGAGAGATGGCTCAGCAGTTGAGAGTACTGGCTGCTCTTCCAGAGGTCCTGAGTTCAATTCCCAGCAACCACATGGTGGCTTACAGCCATCTATAATGAGATCTGGTGCCCTTTTCTGGCCTGCAGGCATACATGCAAGCAGAACACTGCATACATAATAAATAAATCTTTTTTAAAAGTTGGAAATGGATTTCTTTTGTGGTACACATATGCATATGCGATGGTTAAAATATGGAGGTCAGAGACCAACAGGAGTCACTTCTCCTTCCACTAAGAGGAACTCAGGTTATCAGTCATGGAGGCAGGCGCCTGTCTTAGTTAGGGTTTCTACTGCTGTGAAAAGACACCATGACCACAGCACCTTTTATAAAGGAAGTCATTTAATTGGGGTGGCTCACTTACATTTTCAGAGGCTCAGTCCATTATCATGGTGGGGAGCATGGCACTGTGCAGACAGATGTGGTGCTGGAGAAGTAGCTGAGAGCCCTACATCTTGGAGGCAACACTAAGTGATCTGAGAGACTGGGCAGTATCTTCAGCATATGTGAGACCTCAAAGCCCACCTCCACAGTGACACATTTCCTCCAACAAGAATACACCCACTCCAACAAAGCGACACTTCCCAATAGTGCCACTCCCTTTAGGGGCTATTTTCTTTCAAACCACCATAACACATTAACCTACTGAGCTATATGACCAGTACCATGAAAATGGATTTCTTTTTTTTAAAAGATTTATTTATTTATTATGTATACAATGTTCTGTCTGCACATATCCCTGCAGGCCAGAAGAGGGCACCAGATCTCATTACAGATCTGGAAGAACAAGCAGTGCTCTTAACCTCTGAGCCATCTCTCCAGCCCGAAAATGGATTTCTTATTTGTACACATATTATAAAAAATCCTCACACTATAATTTTCTAGAACCTCATAGTAATTATCACCTGGTGCCAAAGTTTAGCATGTTACCAACTCAGGGCATGAGGAACCCACAACAGATATGGTGTATTTTGGTTGGACCTAATTGCTCTTTTTGCTAAATCTTCTATGTCTAATCAGTCTTTTGTGCTTCTGTATGAATTTCAGGAACTTTTTTTCTTAGTTCTGTGAAAAACATCATTGGAATTTGATAGGGTTTGTATGGACTCATTAGACTGAGATTGGTGATAGCCATTTTCATAGGAGGCTTTTTCTTCTAGTTTCTGCCTCAGGGTTGAAAGTTTTCATTGTAGAGGCCTCTTGCCTCCTTTGTTAGGTATGTTCTCAGAGGTTTTTTAAAGCAGTCATTAAGGAGATTTTCCAGATCTGTTTCTCAGCAAGTTTGTTATTGGTATATAGAAGAGCTGCTGGGTTTATCTATTAGTTTTTATTTCCAGCTGCTCTGCAGAAAGTTATCAAGTTTAAGAGCTCACTGGTAGAGTCTTTAAGGTCTTTGAGTTTAGGATCAGATCATCTGCAAATGAGACAATTGACTTCTTTTCTATTTGTACACTTGCCTTGAATAAGATTGAACCTTGATTTTAGAGACAGTTCTTTTAGTTTTTTTTAGTTTAGTTTTTTCTCACCTAGTATAATGCTAGGCTTAGGTTTGTCATATGCAGCCTTTATCATGTTGATGTCTGTTCTTTCTGTCCCTGGTTTCTTTGGGCTTTTATTACGGAAAGATGTAAAATTCCAACACACTCATTTTCCGCATCTAGTGAGATGATCTGTGATTTTTGTCCCAGATTCTACTTATGTGACACGTTGCATTTATTAATTTGCCTATGTTAAGCCACCTTTGCCTCTCTGGAATGCAGCCTACTTGATCATGGGAGGTGATCTTTTCAGTGTTGGGTTATGTTTGGTTTGCAGGTTCTTTTTAAGTTTATCATGGAAATTGAGTGGCTGATTATTTTATTTTGTCTTTTTATGGTTGTGCTACCAAGACAATACAGCTTTATGGGGTGAATTAATAGTGTTTCTTCCCTTCTATTTCACAGAATACTTTGAGGAACATTGCTGTTAATTCTTCAGTGACAGTCTATTAGAAGTCCACATGAATCCATCCAGATCTGGGCTTTTCTTTGCTAGGATTCTTTTCATCGTCCTGTTGGGTATGCACAGATGGGGAGGGTGTACTTCTGTCTCAGGCCTTTGCAAAGAGACAACACAATCTTCTTGCAAATGTGAGAAGGTTCATTGAATTGAAAGGGATTTAGCTGCATTTGCCAGCTGCCACTTGAGCAATCTTGATTTAGTTTGGGTAGGTGATACATGTCCAAGGATTTCTCCTTTGATCCAAAACCCTAGATTTTTCACCTCTTTAGAATATAGGTTTTCAAAGTATTCCCTTATGATCCTCTGGATTTTACTGATATCTGGTGTAATGTTATCTCTTCTCTTTCTTTAGTTGGTTTAGCTAACTAAGGGTTTATCAATCTTACCTATTTTTAAAAGGTCTGTTTTACTCATTCTTTTGATTATTCTTTTCATTTCTACTTCTTTAATTTCTACCCTGATGATTATTATTTATTTCTATGTGCTAATTTTTGGCTTGGGTTGTTCTTATTTGGTGAATTGTTTCTCTGAGTTGAAATTCTATGATGTTACTTACTTGAGATGGCTCTGGTTTTTCCATGTAATCACTCATAACTATAAACTCCACTATTGGATGTGCCTTTGATACATTCCAAAGGTTCCTATGACTGCTGCTTCCATTTTCATTTGGTTATATGAATGTTTTAATTTCCTGATTTCATCAATGACATGCTGGTCATTCATTGTTTAATCTCCATGTGTTTGTAAAGTTCTGTACTTTCTCTTGCTATTGGTTTATAGTTTTATTTAATTTTGGTCTAATGAGAAACAAGAGATTACTATTTCTTTTCTTTTTTTTCTGTTTTGGTTTTTTGGTTTTTCAAGACTGGATTTCTCTGCATAGCTCTGGCTGTCCTGGAACCTGCTCTATATCCAGGATGGCCTCGAACTCACAGAGATCTGCCAGCTAGTGCTCTTGACCTCTGAGCCAACTCTCCAGCCCCAAGCTTCACTTTCTGAGTCCAGCCTCCTACTACCTTGGCATGTCAGTGCCCAGTCCTCCCTTGCCCCATGCTTACCTTTCACAGCTGTTTCCTGCCCATGAACTGTGACAGGCTGATACCAGGATCCCTGATTTGAGATTGTTTCTTGCTATCAGGACCCCAGGATAGCTCAGTACTAACCAGTGGGTCCTCTATCCAGTTGGCACCCAGTGAAGTGACATAGGAGACCCCCTCTCCACTGCTTACCCGTGATGTCAGAGGAGTCACTGCCTCTCCAGAAACTTCTATTGGATTTGAAGCTTTTGAGGATTCTGATTTTGTCATGTGGATGGGACTTCCAGTCTCTTCACCAGGGCTACTTATATTAACTTCTGGATCAAGCTTCAACTTCCCTTCTGTATGATTTCTGGTGTTCTTTCAATTTTTCCCCTTTGGAATAGAGCCTATGCTTTGCTATTCTGACTGTTTTCATTCACTGTGTCACACAGAGGCGGCTGCCAATCATTCATCTTCCCTCCGTAACCTGTGTGAAGACTTTGAGTCTCAGCTGAGTCTCTCCAACAGCCCTCCACGCTGCAGACCAGTGTATTCTAAGAAAGGACTGGAGGATAAAGTCGATCTCCAAAAGCATTTATTTCCAGGTATGAACAGCTAGTTTTTTCATTAGGAGAAAGAGACCATTTAATACCTTGGCTAAAAAAGAAATCAGTGAGACTGCCTTCTGCGACACCAAGTTTATGATGTAACAGTGCTACAAACCCCTTGGGAATGAGTTGTGGGTACCCTTGAAGTCATCTAGCAGGAAAACAGCAAAATCTGATAAATATGCATCAGTAAAAGCCCCCACCAGGAATTTAAAACATAGCATTCCCAGGGCTTGAGCACGTGTATTTGAGTCAGCTTCTCAAGGGTTCAGACACTGGGTTCAGAACTCACTGAACAAGTACAGCCATAGCAAAAGCCTTACACTGGAAGCACAAGGATATAGTTGACCATTTTAGTCAGCTTTTAGGGACAGAGGAAAGAACACAAGCCTTCACATGGCAGAATAGGAGGGCACACAGGAACCATGAGTAATTTGTCTTCAAAGAAGGTAGTGAGAATAAGTCACTAGGTTCTGGGCTTGGTTCAAAATAATAATTTAAGATGATAGATTATGTCAGCTTTTAGCTATGTCTAGGAATTCCTACTTAGGAAAGATCAGGGTTTCTCAAGGAAGGAATTGGCCTCTTCACCTTCACATTCTGAATATTTGTGAGATCTGTTACTCAAATACAATACAGAGATGTCCTGCGTATAAATATACATGTATGAAGGCCCCGGTAATTAATGTATTAGGATAGCCTTAGGTCCATTTTCAAAGTTAATTTACTTGAACTCTTTCTTACTTTTAACTTATCAGAAGTATTTTTGAACTTTCCACAAAGGAATCTGATATAAGAATAACTCCACAGATTTTGTTTGCATATTTTTAGGCTCAATAAATTCCATTTTGCTTGGCACAGACTTTTCTGTAAGATAATGGGAGGGTCACATCATTCCATCAGCTTGGTGGGATATGAGTTAAAGGAGATGTATACAGATGGAATTTCTCTTAAGTTGTACTACACAGAGGAGCTTAGTTCCTTTTTTATTTTTAAAATGTATTATAATTTTAATTTTTATTAAAAACAGATTTTTTTCATACAATACATTCTGATTACAGTTTCCCCTCCCCTGCTCCTCCCAGATCCTTGACACCTCCCCACCCACTCAAAGCCACATCCTTTTCCCCCTCTCTCTCATTACAAAACAAATGGACAACTAAAACAAACCACAATAGGACAAAACAAACAGAAAACAATAAAGAAAAAGAACAAGAAACACATACATACAGAGCACACATACACACACACACACACACACACACACACACACACTCACACACACCATAAGAACACAAAATTGTAAACCATAATAAATAAGCAAAAGACCTATAAGGTAAGAGATAGACCCAGACAAAGCATATGAGTAAAACAAAAAAAAGAAAGAAAGAAAAAGAAAAAAAAGAAAACCTCCAAAAATACTATTGAGTTTCTTTTGTGTAGGCCATCTATTTAATTCTCCATTTTAGACATAGTATGTGAATTATACAAACAATATACACACTTATTTGAAATTTTGTCTATTCCTTCCATATCCAGTGTCACCAGGACATTTGACATATACTCCCGAATCCCTCTGGAGGGAGCTGTGCTCACAGTACAAGAGACTGGAAAATTTAATAATCCAGGAAATGAGTTCTGTCTCGTGTGGTTTGCTGATCCTCTCTAGAAGCTGGGCTGTGGACCTGGACCTGGAAGAGAAGCAGGGAGTCATCTGTGATGCTCTGCTGATTGCAGAGAATAGCTCCCCCACCCTCTACACCATTCTTGAGGAGCAGGATGAGGGGGGACAGGACTACTGTACCCACACTGCCTTTACTCTCAAGCAGAAGCTAGTGAACACTGGTGGCTACACTGGGCGGGTGTGTGTCATGACCAAGGTTCTCTGCCTGAGTTCCAAGAGCAATATAGAGACCAGTGAGTGGTCAGCCTCTCCTTTAGATTACCCACGCTCTTACAACCTTGCCAACACCCAGGAAATGGAAGCCTTGCTGCAGGCCCTTGTGATTGTCTTACTCAACTTCAGATCTTTCTTGAGTGACCAGCTTGGCTGTGAAATTTTGAATCTTCTCACAGCCCAACAGTACGAGATATTCTCAAAAAATCTCCGCAAAGCCAAGAAACTGTTTGTACATGGCTTGCCAGGGTCGGGGAAGACAATCATGGCCGTGAAGATCATGGAAAAGATCAGAAACACATTCCACTGTGAAACAGATAGAATTCTCTACGTCTGTGAAAATCAGCGTTTGAGGGACTTTATCGGGTAAGTGTTTGGATCTTATGTCTGTGTGTTATCAATCTGGGTTTGAATTTTTCTCTTAAGTTACCCTGATTCTTGGGAATAAGACAGTACAATGACCTGTGACAGCGGTGGTGTGTTGCTGGGTATGTCATGCAGTTAGAGAAACACCTAATGTCCTTTTCACTGTTACAGGGCAAAAAATATTTGCCAGGCAGTGACCCGGAAAACTTTCATGAAAAATGAATTTGAGACAGACAGAATCCAACACATCATTGTTGACGAAGCTCAGAATTTCCGCACTGAAAATGGGGACTGGTATAATAAGGCAAGATTCATCACTCAGAGAAAACAAAATTGTCCCGGAATTCTCTGGATCTTTCTGGACTATTTTCAGACCAGCCACACACAACAGAGTGGCCTCCCAGATTTCTTATACCAGTATCCAAAGGAAGAGCTCACAAGAGTGGTACGCAATGCAGACAGAATAGCTGAGTTCTTACAAAAGGAGTTACAGGAAATCAAAGATAACCCTCCACCCAGGATCCCTCCCGGATCCCTGGAGATGCTCAATGAATTTACCTGTGCTCAAGGTGTATCAGGCAGCTTGGAGCTCAGACACTTGAGCTTGGAAAAGATGGTGATCTATGTAGCAAACAAGTGCAATTGTTTCTTGAGAAATGGCTATTCTCCCCAAGATATCGCTGTACTTTTCAGCACGGAAGAGGAAAAAGATAAATATAAAGATAAGTTCCTGAGAGAAATGAGGAAGAAGAGAAGACGAGATGATGCGTTCGTTTATCTTCCTGACATGTTTGACAGCATCCGTCGATTCTCGGGCCTGGAAAGAACCATTGTGTTTGGTATTGATCCCCATTCAATTGAGTGGGGCATTTCCCACAACCTTTTGCTCTGCTTGGCCTCCAGAGCAAGGAAACATCTGTACATTCTGAGGCTTCCTGGTCATTTTGCTCCTGTTGGATGTAGCTCAGTAGTAGAATGAGATGCTTGAGGCCTAGGTTCATTCACTGGCGGTAGGAAAACAAAACCTCATCTAGGCCCTTCAGTACAAGAAGAAAGATAAAGATAGGACAAAGCTCTGTCCCGCAGTTTCAGAAAATGCTGACAATAAGATTACCAGTGGACACTGAAACTCGCTGTGCATCTCAGGCGGAAAACTAAGTTGAAGAAAAGAGGGGCAAAACAATGTGCACATGACTCATGCTGTGAAAAACGGAAACCACTGAGGAACCCACACCCTTGCCCAGACCCCTGCTTTGGCCATTCTACAGCCATGACAGGCTAGGGAAAAGACCCAACAGGATGTAGGCCCCTGTCACAGCAGGATATGCCCTTGAGCCCCCAACCTAGGGCCTAGCTCTAGTTACAGAAAATCCCCACCAGATATTCCCATATGGTAGAAGAAGTCAATTAACAGTTACGACTAGCAGGTTCATGATAAAGAAAAAATGTAGTAACCACAGCTTCCACTGAAAGAGATAGTAGTTTTCCTGCAGCTGCAAGCTAACCAAGGACAGCACCTCTGGATGGGAGGGGCATCAACCCTGAGTCTGTTCCTATATAGTCTGTAGACCCCAAAACCCCCCACCTTGCTTTACCCCCTATAAAAACCCTGCCCCACTGCTACTCAGGGTCTCTCCTGCTCTGCTGCTGCAGATCGATCGATGAAGAGGCCTGAGTTAATTGCAACAATAAAAACACTCTTCGCTTTTGCATTGGATTTGATCTCTTGGTGGTCTATGGGGGACTCTGGGTATAACACCACAAGGATTGAAACTACAGATAAAAACAATATAATATAGTAAGTCATATCTGATTTTTAAAACAGATTTCCATTTTAGACTGGTAAATACATTTTTTAAAGTGTATTTACAAGTTTAAAGATAAAGACTAAAACACCCCAGGCCCATCCAGTACCTTGCAGCACCAGCCAGAAGATCACTATTAGAGTGAGCAGAGCAGTATGGTATCTTATGGGGGGGGGGGAGAGAGAGAGAGAGAGAGAGAGAGAGAGAGAGAGAGAGAGAG
>CABHPH010107160.1:0-25611 GCA_902168325.1 Peromyscus nudipes | reverse complement strand
AGAGAGAGAGAGAGAATGGTTCAGGTCCTGTGGACAGAGGCATATCTGAAGAGATGAGAGAGGAAGGGAGCAGGCTGAGATGGTGAGGGAGCTGGCCTCTTGATTCAGGAAAGTGAGTCCTGAACTTTGTCGGGGCAGCACAGCAGAGGTGACCCTGTTGATGAGAGTGTAAGTAAGGCAACCCTGAGGACATGAGCGTGGGAGACCTAACAGAATTTTCCCAAGGGCCTGCCCTGAGAAGATTCCTCCCAGAGTCCTGGGGAAGATGCTCCCCCCAGCATGGAGTTATCTGAGGGAAAAGAATCTATGAACACCATTCTCTTTTGTCCACTTACTTTATTTCTCTAAGACAAAATTCTATCTATCTATACAGCTTCAGTTCTGTCCTGACACTCAGTCCTGACACTCAGGTCCTCTCTGTCCCTTCTCTATCTGTCCTCATAATTTTAGTAAGCTCCTATGCTTTTGACTTCATCTTCGTCCTCTGTTTTTTCATCCTCCATCTTTCCTTCCTTGTTCCTTACCCTGGCTCTGAGTAACTCTGCCTTCTCCTCTTCTCTCTGACCACGTGTACAGAAATTCTCCTTGATCTCTTCTCTCTAGCCATGAGGCTCTGTTCACCATCTACAGAAATTCTCCTTGATTTCTTCTCTCTGGCCACACAGCTCTGCCTGCCTCTGGAATTCTGCTCCAGTCCTTAATGCACCTGGTTATGCAAAAAGCCCTATTGTCCTGGGTCAATTGCTCTGCCATTCTACTAGGCCTGAAGGTAAGGGATGGTCTGAGCTTCATTTGCACAAGAAACAAAGCTAGGCATCTACAGGCCACCTGTCTCCTAGGCCCTCTCTGCAGGGGTGTTAGTGGATCAGAGGTAGGTCTGAGAAGCTGAACCATTTGCCATATTGCCTAGTAGTATATGGGCACACAAGAATTTCATAGCAGAAGACAGCTGATATATATTAATAAACTAAATAACACCAAATATTTCTTCATAAATGGCTTCCTCTTGAAGGACACCTTGGTCAGTCAAGGTATAGCTTATTATATACAGCTGAATCTCTATAATATATTCTGTGGCTTGCTGCAGAGACCTAGCCCTTTCCCCTCATCTGCCACATGGGGGCATGGGCTTGGAAAGAGATGCACCCCCATCAATGCCTGGGGCAAGTGGGAGAGATGGCCCTATGGTCATAAGACCAGGAGAATTGTCCCTGACCCCCACCAGCTGCAACAGTATGGAGAGCAGGCCCTGCACCTTGCCAGGGAAGCACAATTGAACCAACACTGTTAATGCAGGTGTGGGAGAGCCAATCCTGAAACTGTGACCATGGGAGAGCTGTCCTCATTACCCATCTGTCTTGTGGCAACATGGGCAGGTGAGAACTGCTCTTCCCCCATCCCCATGCCCATCAATGCTGGCGGCAGGTAGGAGAGCTGGCCCTGTGGTCATAAGAATGGGAGAGCCATCCCTGACCCCCACCAGCTGCAACACTGTGGAGAAAGAGCTCTACACCTCCAGGGCAGCACAATAGAGCCAACACTGTTAGTGCAGGTGTAGGTGATCCAGTCCTGACATTGTGACTATGGAAGAGCTGTCCCCATTTCCCATCTGGCAGACCAACCCTGCAACTGCCCAGGCCCAGACCCAGGGTTATAACCTGGCCTGCCCCAACATCCACCCATCTATGATCTGTTGGAGCATGTAAAGGAACCTGACCCAAAGATCCAAAGCTGCACGATCTCTGCAACATACAGGCAGCAGAGGGTCATCCAGAAAGGGTCCTAGAGGAGGCCCTACATTGAATGTGTAGTGGAGACCAGGGACCTCAAACCAGACCAATGACTCTTTGCAATGAACACTTGCAAGTAGACATGTATAGACAAAGGGGTATGTGACACGACCTTTTGGATCACACTGCAGCTTCCATGATGAGAATTTTAATTTCTTCCCTTTTTTTATTTTTCTTATTTTATTTTCTTCCTTTTTTTCTCTTCAATTTTGTTTTATTGGGGTGGGGTTGTGCATGGGTAAAGGTCAGATGCAAAGGGATGGGGAATGAATGGGATCAAGATACATGATGTGAAAAAAAGAATAAAAAAAAGGATTAAAAACATAATATTATTAAGTGGTAGTAGAGAGTCTAGTCCATGTTTCCATCTAAGCACCAGCTTTCCTGCAGCCTTGCAGGCATCTGGGTTAATAGGTTAGTGGAAGGATACACTGCACTTGAACTCTTCAGTGTGCCTGCAGGTCTGATCTTTATACCACCTCAGGTTTAAAAAAAAAAAAAAAGGATAAAGAAACTAACCAGATCAGTACTTGAAATAAATCTGTTCAAAGAGAAGAAGCAGGAAGAACATGAGACTCTTAATCTGAGGGTCTTGGGTTCTTGCCCCACATTGGGTTCCAGATAAGATGACGAATCCACGAGAGTCTGTTTAAGAAGTATTAGGGAAATTTATTAAGGTAAATTAAGGAAATCCACTCACAAATACAGAACAGAGTAGACAGTTGAAGTTGTCCACTGTTCTGACTGGGAGGGAATCCACCTCACAGGCAGGCAGCAGGGAGAATGGGCATGTGACCCTCCTCCCTCTTTTTTCAAGAGGTCATGTACAATGGCAAGAAGCATCACCTCCTTTGGGTTCTATAGTCCAAGGTCATGAGTGGAGGAAATACCACTATAAGATATAACTTGCCAAAACGGAACGTCCCAAAAGTTAGGGTTGGGCAGGGTTTCTTTTTGTTTTTCAGAAGAGTAGGCATCCAGCTAAGGAATCTGAAGAACACTGAACAAATGAGACATCTGAAGAAAAGGGACAAATCATCCAGAAAAAAAGTCCCAAGGAAAAGAGTAAATTGGTCCGTTAGTATATCACATCTCCAACAGGATAAAATTTCATAAATCTTCCTAAATGTTTGTTTCTGCTGTTCTCTACAGACATAAATTGCAAATGGTCTTTTTCTAGTTCCAGTTCAATCACAGATTAAAGCTGGCATTGGAGTTGAAGTGTGGCTCTCTCCTTCTCTAAACCCAAGCATGCTTGCGTAAGGAAAAGGCAAAATTTCTGTATCAAGTCAGAAGAGCCACCTGATATGGGACAGAAGAAAATCCAAAATTAAGGGACTATTCTATTGCTACTAATCTCATGATCTTTTGGTTTTATTTTGACTCTTTAAAACTTTATTAAGGTATTTATAAGATTTTTATAAGAATGATTTGTAAGATTAATTTATAAGATTAATATGTATATATATATATATATAACTTTTTTTGGTATGTACAGAGTTCTTTAACATCTCTAGGTCTTGGCCTCCTCATCTGTGAAATGGGCATATTCAGGCTTACCTGGGAGGGTAGCTATGGAAACTACTCCAAACACCTCCTGCCCTGGGCATGCCCTCTCCCTGGGCAGACACCACTTGAGGCAACTGGGTAATTAAGAGCAATGTTTACTGAGCGATACAGGACTGAGTACTAGGAAGGGTTTACAAGGATGGAAATGCACCATCTGCTGGGCCACCACCCCACAACACCCAGAGCCTACAGTACTTAGGAATTAGAATGGCTGTAACTGGTGGGAGGATGTCCGTGACAACAGACCATAGCATATATGTACTGTGTCACATCGAGTGATTATAGAAATCCATGTATATATATTGCTCGTATAAAATCTTTTTTTGTAAAAAGTATTTAAAAAAAAAAAAGAAAGAAAGAAAGTATAAAAAAAAAAACATGTGCCCCGCCAGGACAGCCAGTCTGCATACATTCATCGATTGAGTGTGTGCTTTGGAAGGGCGCCTGCACCTCAGTGCCACAGCAAACTCCAGCAGGGCCACCAGGCTGTGCCACCTGGACAGGGCCATCACAGCCCACACAGTGCACCCCTTTCCATTGGTCTTGAGCAGGACTGGAGAAGATGGATTGGAGTCCATGCTGAGTTCCATCCTCGGCCACACTGTGTTTGTGACGCATGGCTTTTCTTGGCTGCTCGGTAGTCCCTTGGGTGGGAGTCTCGGCAGAGAGGCCAGGGGAGTGCCTGAGGAGGCTACCTGGTTGGGCATCTTTCTGTCTGAGATGGCCATCAAGCTGAGCCTTGGAGTGGGACAGCCCTTACCTGCGGGTCAACTTTGGTCTCATCGTTTGGTCCCTCTAATTTCTTCAGTCCACTCTTGCTCTTGCGTGTCTGGGCTGAGTTTCAGAAAAGGGCCAGCTGGAGGCCAGTTATACTAAACCTCATCATAGAGTTTGTCACGCGCCGGGGAGGGGGCCTCCATCACCTTGCTCCTCTTCTCCTTTTGCTCCGCCCTCCTCCCCTCTTCCTCTGACTGCTCCTCCAGGCCTTCAGTCACTTCTTGTCCAGCTGCTCCAGCAGCGGGTTGCCTTCGGACTCGGGAGTCCTGACACTGTCTGTGCGCACGATGCAGGTGGGGCGGTGGCGGTTGAACATCAGGATAAGCTGTTGCCGCTCCAGCTTCAGCTCCTCTATCTGGGTCTTCAGCTCTGCGTTCATGAGCTCCAGCCTCTCTGACTCCCTCTGCAGAAACTCCGTCCTTCCTTCTTGTTCCGGCATCTGGCGGCGGCGACTTTGTTCTTCTCTCTGTGCCTTTTCCTTCTCTCTTCTTCCTCGTCTAGCTCACTCTTCACAGGTTGGGGCCTCCAGTTTCACCTCCAGGAAGTGTGCAAGGGCGCAATCATGGCCCCAATGTTGCGGATGTCAGCGTATTTCAGCTCCTCTGTGGTCAGAGCAGAGCTGGGAAATCCGATGAGAGGGCCGAGCCCTTGCAGAGAGCCTGTGGTCACCGAAGGGTCCAGGAACTGCCCAGGCATCATAGCAGGAGGAGTGGTAGGCCGGCAGTGCAGAAGCCGCTGGCGGAGGCGGAGCCCCCGGGCCAAGACCCCTGCTGCAGGCGCCACGCCCACTCCGGCCGCCGCTGCTGCAGGCTGTGCCGCCACCAGCGCCCCCCACCCCCCTATCCCCCCCACCAACCCCCCACTCCTACCCGCACCCCCCTCCCCGTTGCGGCCGCCTAGCGTTCCTCTCAGGCTGTGGCGGGCAGCAGGATAATCTTTTATTATTATTTCCTGAAGTTTTTATCATTTCTATTTTTGTGGCTGAAAAAAAAAATCCCATTATGTATATGGACCAAATTTCATTATTCATTTGTCTGTCAGTGTTCAGTTTCAAACGTTAAACATAAAGAAGTTAATTTTCTGTGTGTGTTTATTTTGTTTTGTTTTACAGAGAAAGAGAGAGAAAAAACAAAGTTGGGTAAATAGGGAGGTAGGGAAGATCTTGGAAGAAATGGGGGAGGGGAAAACATCCAAATATATTGTGTGAAAAAAATTGTCAATGAGATAATTTTCTTTCAAAAGGTTGCTGTTTTTAAGGCATCAGCACAGACACAGAAAATATGGAAGTTGCTTTGTTACAAGGAATCTGTTCACAGGAGAAAACCTTCCCTCCCTTCCTCTTCTCCTCTCTTCCTTCTTCCTTCTCCTCCCTCCCCCTCCTGCACTTGGGGATCTTGAACCAGTGTCTAAGAGGTGAGGGGGCAGGGCAGAGCAGAGCAGAGACAGAGGCTACAGAAGAGGTCCAGGAGAGTGCTGAGAAGAGACTGAAAGAGCAGTAGGAGAGCAGAGGCTGGAAAGGGAGGGACCCGGATGTAGATGTTTGTCCACCATCAACTTCAGACAAATAGTCATTTTATATCACGGACCTGTGGGGTTCTGACTTATTTGCCACACTCCTGGACTTACTGAAGGAATGCTGCTTGCATCCTGTTGTCTTCTAGTGTTTTCCATCACTGTTATGTTTCTGAGTTACTCAGTCCTCAGTAGGAAATGGTGCCTAAGGCCTTGAACCTTATTTGATCTACTAAACTCAAACTTGTGTAAAGGTCCACAGGTTTGTAGCCAGAAGTTTTCCTGTGTCTCTCCCGGTCTGCAGCCACTCACACCCAAGTAAACACACAGAGGCTTATATTAATTAATTAATTAATTAATTAAAACGGCTAGGCCATTAGCTCAGGCTTATTACTGACTAGCTCTTACACTTAAACTCAGCCCATTTCTGTTAATCTATATGTCGCCATGTGTACCATGGCTTTACCTGTGAGCCATTACATGCTGCTCCCTAGATGGCCAGCTGGCATCTCCTGACTCAGCCTTCCTCTTCCCAGAATTCTCCTTGTCTCCTTATCCTGCCTACACTTCCTGCCTGGCTACTGGCCAATCAGCATTACATTAAACCAGTGTACAAAAGCATTATCCCACAGCACAGGTCCACAGGTGCACCTGCTAGACTCACTTTCCAACACTTCACAGTTTCAGCTTTTTAACTTTTTAAGGACATTTAAGGTGTAGCTTACATGTCCTAGGTTGCCAATTATATATTGGTGTTTATCCAATTTTGTTGCAAATATATGTAGATTTCCCCAAAGTAAACTGATACTTCTATGAGTTTCTGTAGTAAACATAGTGTAGCACCACTATGTGTTAACATTTTCTACTGTCTTACAAGAAAATACCATACAAAAATGCTGCCAGATTTTGTACACTTTTTGCTAGATTTATTCCTTTCTTCTTTTTATTTATTTAATGGTATATAAATGACTTGACAGAATCCTGCAACAACTTTAAAGGGCTGTGAATTATCTTTTAGATCTCAGTGGTCCTAGATTTTTTACCTTACTTTTTACTCTCCTGTCTCTCTCTGGCACCTCACAGGAGGAGGCTTTGACTGCAGGTGCAAACCACTACAGCCAGGTTTTTGTGGGTTTGGGGACCCAGCTCAGGTCATTAGGTTTGTGTGACAAGTGCTGAGCCATTGTACCTCTTGTCAAATGAAATGTCTTGTTAGCATACAGAATAGTGGATTTCCTCATGGTATCTTCATGTACATGTTAGTGTATGTGTAGCATGAATCTTAAAAGTTCTTATGAATAAACACAAACCTGAGGCCAGTTATTGGGGTGAATGCTGGAAGATCAGAGAAGCAGAACAAGCCACAGCTACCTCACCTTGCCATTTCCTCAGCTGATCCTGTTTCCTCAGACTGGATGCTTCTGAGTCCTCATCCAAATGGATCTCAGCTGAACTGCTACTCCAAAGCCTAAAAGCTTAACCAGCCAAATGCTTCTAGTTTCTGGTCTTCACGCCTTATATATCTTTCTGCTATCTGCCATCACTCCCTGGGATTAAAGGCTCACTTTCTGGGATTAAAGGTGTGTGTCACCACGCCTGGCTGTTTCCATTGTGGCCTTGAACTCACAGAGATCCAGAGGGATTTCTACCTCTGGAGTGCTAGGATTAAAGGTGTGAGTGCCACCATTTTCTAGCCTTTGTATCTAGTGGCTGTTCTGTCTCTGACCCCAGATAAGTTTATTAGGGTGCACAATATTTTGGGGAACACAATACCACCACATGTATGTCGTTCTCGTTCGTTCCCTTCCCCCACTGTTCCCAGGGGTGCCACCCGCACCACCACAGCTCCTTCTCTTTAGTCACCCTCTGCTTTCTTATTCCAGGCCCTCCACTGCACGCTCCATTTCCTCCCTCCTCTAGACTCTCTTCCTCTCCTCTCATGACCCTTTGTTCAGCTCTATGTCCTACTCAGATAGACACACACACACACACACACACACACACACACACACACACACGAGAGAGAGAAAGAGAGAGAGAGAGAGAGAGAGAGAGAGACGGAGACAGAGATATAAACATATACACACACACATATACAAACATTGTTTTTTAAGTCTAATTTCTACATATAATAGAAAACTTGAATTTGTATGAGTTTGGCTTGTTTTTCTTGACATAGTAAATTACAATTGTATCCGTTTCCTATAAATATCATGATTTCATTCTTCTTTACAATTGCATAAAATTATACTCATTATGTGTACATTTTCCTTATCTGCTCAATTATGACCGACTTCAGGCTGGTTCCATTTCCTAGCTCTTGTGAATAGTGTGGCGTGTTGGAACAAGCTCGCATCCCTGGACAGAATCCATTTGGTCGTGGTGTATGATCTTAGTGTGTTACTGCAATTGATTTCCAGGAATTTTACTGGACTACTCCCCTCTGTCTTCAATGGAGAAACTGGTCTTTAGTTACCCTTCTTCAGTGTGTCCTTATCCTGTTTTGGTATCAGGATAACACTGACTTCATGGAGTAAATTTCTAATTCCCTTCTATTTCATGATGCCGTTTGATGAGCATCGGGGTTAGCTCTTTTTTAAATTTGAAAATGAATCTATCTGGTCCTGGGCTTTTCTCTGCTGGGTCATTTTTCAACTTTTATACTCTTATTTATTGCTTGACTCTTATTGCTTGTGGTGGGTCTATTTAAGATGTCTGCATCCTCTTGGTTTAATTTTGGCAGGTCTCTTGTGTCGAGGAATTTACCTGCTTCTAGATTTCCCAGTTTACAAAATATAGGTTTTCAGGGACTCTACATTACTAGACATTTCACTGGACTCTGTGGTCACCCTTTTTCTTTGTTTGTTTGTTTGTTTGTTTGTTTGTTATTGTTGTTGATGTTTTTAGTTCTTTAAACAGGGTCTCACTATGTAGCTCTGGTTGTCCTGGAACTCACTATATAGAGCAGGCAGGCCTTGAACTCACTGAGATCCACCTGTTTCTGCCTCCTGAGTGCCAGCCTGCATCACTATGCCTGACTTTTACCTCCCCTTTTAACCTCTAGTTTTTTAAATTTTTGTTTCTTCTCCGTGTGTTTCAGCTAGAATGGCTAGTGGTAGGTCAATTCTGTTTTTTATTTTTATTATACATTTTAGATTATACTTACATCATTTCCCCCTTCCCTTTCCTCCCTCCAAACCCTCCCACATACCCCTCCTCACTCTCTTTCAAATTCATGGCCTCTTTTTACATTAATTGTTGTTACATGCATATATGTATATACATACATATTCCTAAATATCTCTGTTCAGTCTGTATAATGTTACTTGTATGTGTGTTTTCAGGGCTGACCAGTTTGTATTAGGTAACTAATGGATGTGTTTGTCCCTGGGGAAGACTCTTTCTCCTACTCCAAATTCATTATAGTCCTTTATGTAGGGTTGAGGTCTTTAGGTTTTCTGTTTATTTCATTCAAAGAACCAATTCATTGCTTGGTCGATTCTTTGTAATGTTCTTTTGGTCTCCATTCATAAAAGTCTGCCCTGTTCTTCATTATTTCTTACTACCTACTGCTTCTCATTTTGAATATTCTTGTTTATCTTGAGGTACGTCTTAAGGTTATTTATTTGAGGTTTTTGATTTTTGACATATGCATTCACAACTATAAACTTTCCCCTTAAATGTGCCTTCGTCAGACCCCAGAGGTTCTGATAGGTTATATTTTCATTTTCTTTTGATCCTAGAGACTACTTTAGTTTTCTCTCCGATTTCTGTAATAACCCTCGAGTCATGTAAGCGTATATTGTTCAGTTCTTATACACACTTGTAGTTTCTGTATTTTATTTTATTGTTGAGACAGGGTCTCACTATGTATCTCTGGCTAACTTGAAACTTGCTATGTACACCAGACTGGCCTCTGACTCTAGATGTGTAACTTTAAAAAGGGAATCACAGGAGCAATGGGTATTGGGGCAGCTTCTTTGGGGTCCTTGAATGCAGGAGGCTGCGGGTTCCATCGTGGAGGGAGAGGAGGGTCTGTCAAGCTTAGGGACTCTTGTTTTACCTGTGGTTTACACTGTGGCAGCATCTGAACCAGACAGATTGCTGCAGTCCACTCCCTTCTTTGTGTCCCACTGCCCTCTGCTGGTCAAATCTCTATTTGCACTCTGTGGGCTGAGCAGATTTTCCCGTCCTTCTGATCTCTTCAGATCATACCCACTTAAGGTGGCAAATGTTTGCACTGGAGATGACTCTGGGGTGTGTGGGAGCATGGAAAGAAAAACCACAGCACTGTAATCGATGTAAGCAGAGCACATTTCCTCACATTCAGCATTAATCACCCTACGGTAGAAACACAGCAGTGAGTACATTGTACAGCCTTGGAACATCAATGTTCTCCAGCTCCATAGCAGTACACGATGGGCTGGCTGGTGGCTCGAGAGTCTTTGCAGATGCTTCAGGCTCAGGACTATCAAATTCCAGGATTATATCAGTAGATATGATTTGTCTGTAGCCACCGAGAGCTGGGCTAGCTCTCTTTATGCTCTTCCCAGCCTAAGCCCAGATTGTGTCTCTTGAGTCTTTGGTTTGCTAGTGTCTGGCCTCCTATTCCTATGACTGCCTTTCTGGATGTTCCCTCACCCAGAGGCTGTGACAGGCAAACCCGAGACCTGTGAATGTTCCCGGATATCCAGCCCTCACAGTAGCTCAGCTTTTACTGATAGATTGTCAAGACAATGCCTAGCCACTGCCCCTTGCCCCATCAGTCATCTGCTGGGGGGACTACTGTCTCCTATAAGCCTGCAAATGAATCAAATGAATCTAAGTGTTGTGAGGGCTGTCTGTAAGTGTGAGAGCTTACTCACCAGGCCAATGCCATCTGATATGGCTGCAAGGAATTAAACCAGGCCAGTTGGAGGGGCCACAGCAAGACTGAGTCTGAGACAATTTTATAGAGAGCAATCAGACTTTTTTTTTGTTTGTTTGTTTTTTTGTTTTTTTTTTTTTGTTTTTTGAGACAGGGTTTCTCTGTGTAGTTTTGGTGCCTGTCCTGGATCTTGCTCTGTATACCAGGCTGGCCTCGAACTCACAGAGATCTGCCTGCCTCTTGCTCCCGAGTGCTGGGATTAAATGCGTGGGCCACCACCGCCCGGCTTAATATTGTCATTATTTTCTGTCCAATGGGTGGGGAGAGAAAGAGAGAGAGAGAGAGGAGAGAGAGAGAGAGAGAGAGAGAGAGAGAGAGAGAGAATTCAATTCTAGGTTGACAGTATTTTCTTTCAACACTGTAGATTCATGGTCCTTGGTTATATAAACAATCTGGAAAATAAGCATCTTAAATAAAAACTTGAAGATGGTGGTCTGAAGACATACTGAAATGGAGAGTTTAGAAGAATGGAAAAACAGGATATGAACTAAAATGCATATCGTGATGCCATTAACTGCTTTAACACATGTCTAATAAGTGTAAATGCGTTAGGAACACACAACATATAAAGATCTGCAAGTATGAAGGGTTAATGATGGTTAGTTTTCACCTCCGAGGCCAGGGGGTGAATTCCTGATAAAAGCTCCACTCCCACTCCTCTAGACCAGCGTGAATCTCTGCTCCTGCCTGAAGCTTTCCACTGCAGAGAACTGGGCCTTCAGGCAGAAGCAGCAGGTCAGGGCTGTAATCCACTGGGCCAGGCCTGCAGTGAGGAGTTCTGCCCATGGACCAGGATGAGGGTTTAGCTGAAGAGAGAAGGGCTGAGAGACAGTGCAACCCACCCTAAACCAACAGTGAGCTCAAGCTGGCAGCGTGCCAAAGACCTGCAGCCGGCCAGAAAATACGAACAGTTTCGTTTTCCCTAAGCAGGGTACGGAAGTTAGAAGGGCTGATTTCAACAGTTGGCTGCAACCACTGCCCAACCCATGCTGGAGACAGAGCTGCTCCTCTGCGTCTCACAGGCGGGTGACCAGTCCACCACTGGAACTCCACCCGACCACAGGATTTGTGCCAGAGGCTGAGTTCTGGAAAGAAAAGGTTCGTGTCTGTTTCCAACTTCTGTTTTCCGAGGCAGCCAGGGGAAGCGGAGTGAGAGAATCGGAGTCCTTTCCCTCAGATTAAAAGAGGTGAGGATTGGGCGCAGCCTTCTAAGGGGCCAGGGTCGGATGGGAGGCGGGAGGCAGAGGGAAGGGCCTGGGGAAGAGCTCTTTTCTCCTCTGGAATGAGTTTTATCCCATCTTGTGTAATTAATATAGGCATATGAATAGATTCGATAAACAGATTGATTGGGGATGCAGGTGGATGCAGGTACCTGTAGATGGGCAGGTGACGGAGCGCTGGGAGAGCGGAAGAGCAGGAAGGAATAAGAATGGCGACGGAGGGGGTGGGCGCTCTGTTCTTTTTCTCTCCGCTCCTTTCCTCCCGTCGGGCTCCCTCTCTCTCTCCCTCCCCCCCTCTGTCTTTCTGTTTCTCTCTTTCTCTCTCTCCTTCTCTCTCTGTCTCTCTCTTTCTCTCCCTCTTCCCGTCCCAATAAAGCTCTAAAAAGGTAAAAAAAAAAAAAAAAAAAAAAGAATGGCGACGGAGACCAAAAGAGGAACTAAAGATATAAAGAACAACCCGGAAGCTCAATGTATCTAAAGTTTAGGATTATTAAAGTTTAGCTTATTAGTTTCAAGTTTCCCGGTATTCAGTAGACTTCCTATTGGTCTCTTGGTTTCCGCGGCTTTGGCGGAGAGCGCAGCCAACCATTGGAAAGGAAAGGCGGGACCTTAGTGCCAGCCTGGCAAACTTACTGGACCTAGGATTGGAAGGCTAGGCTCCAGGTGCTCAGAGTCCCGCAGCTCCCTAGCGCCACCACCAAGGTCTAGCCCGCCAAATCCGGGACCTGGTGGCCTGAGCAGCCCAGAAGCCAAGGTGACATCTGTGTGTCTCTCCTGCCTCAAGGCCCAGGTATTTTATCAGGCTCAGCCAGGCTCAGCCACAAGTTCCTTATAAATGATGAGGATGATAGGGGATGATCCTGACTAGGCTCGCACAGGGGAAGGAAGGCCAGCAGAGGCAGAGGAGTGAGGGACCTGAGGTGGTGGTGGGAGGGCGGGACAATGCATGCACTCACGCGAGGGCTGCCCCCAGCAGCAGGTTTCTGTGCTGGCAGAGCTTGTCACAGTTAGCAGGTGCAAGTTAGATTCCGAGAGTGCAAGTGCTCAGGCCCCCAGTTGCAATTTTTGAAAATGCAATGTTTAAAGAGATTCTACAGATACGACTGAACAAACCCTGTAAGACACTGTCCTTAACTGAGGCGCTGAGAGGCAGAAATAGCACTCACTGTTACTGTCTAACCCAGAGTTTATAATCTAGAAGTTGTTGGAAAAGAGCCAAGGACCCTGTAATTTGTTTCCCAAATGTCTCTTGTTCTACAGCTCTATTTCTTTCTGTTCTGGTTCTGCCCCAAGATAGCCGGTTCCAACTTGTTTTGCTCAGTGTACTCCTCCAGCCCATCTAGGGGTTTGTGCGTCCCACCCTTACTTTCCAGGCACACCCATCAGAGACCTAATCTTTCACCAACAGTTTCTACGGTGGCCTAAGGGAGACAAAGGTCACTTTTCTTCAGTTCTCATGGAACGATGCTATTGACTCTGGCCAGTTGTCCCACAGGCCCCTCCGTAGTAGCTCACCCATTTCCTGTTGGGAGGCATTCTGCCTATCAAACTCTAGTATAGCTTTATTCTGTATCATGTGACATTTTAAAGATTTTACTTCCTAAAAACTCTGTTATCTGGAGCTGGAGAGGTGGCTCAACAGTGAAGAAGACTTCTTGTTTCTTCAGAAGACCCAGGTTCAATTCCCAGCACCCACATGGGAGTGAACAACTGTCCATAACTCTGGTCCTAGGGATGCGATGCCCTTTTCTGACCTCCACTGGCACCAGGCAGGTGGTGCACAGACATACATACAAGCAAAACACTAATATACACTAAGCCATCTCTTCAACCCCTTGTCTTTAAGTTTTCTATGCAAATACTATCATAATGTGCATTGCCCTGCTATAAAATTGCTTTTTCAAGTCATTATTACATTTTGTAAATTTATGTGTGTTGGGTGCATGAAGACATGGTATAACTGTGTTCAATGTTGACTTGATGAGAAATGGAATCGCCTAGAAGAAAGGCCTACAGGCACATACCTAAGGGATTATTTAATCTATAGGTATATGTGTACATGATTATGTTGACTGAGTTAATTGAGAAGACCCGTTCTAAAGGAAGGTGGCAACATTTCCAGGCTGTGGTGCCTAGACTGAATAAAAAAGAGCCAGCTAGCTGAGTACAGGCATTTCTTGCTCCCTCCTCCTGACCATGGGTGGTTGGTTACACTGTGACCAAGCTGTGCAAACTCCAGCTGTCTTGTCTTCCTGGCTCTGGTGATCTGCACTTCTCACCTTGAGCCAAACCAACCCTGCCTTCCTCAGTTGTCTTTGTCAGGGCGTTTCATCACAGCGGCAGAGAAGTAACTAAGACACAAGGCTCACCTTTTTCTCCGCAGTCTCTTTCTTTGTGCACACATCCTTCATTCCCCATATCGCTGTGATATTCTTCAATCTTTTTCCACTCTGTTGCACTACATTTCTCCTCCTGCCTTTTCAGCAAAAGCCTCTTTCCAGAGGGGGTGACTTTGTTTCCTAACTGAAGACAGAAAAGGAAGGCATTAGAAGATTCTCCCTCTGCCTCCCCCACAGCTATAAACCTAACCTCAATATCAACAGGTTTGCTTTTCTCCTCTTTATCTTCTTCCAGATTCTGAACCACAATCTTTTCCAAACTTGTTTTAGTCACTTGGCCTCCTCCTCCATCTTTAAGTTCTCAGTTCCTTACTGGCTCTCTCTCATCCATGGCAAATATTGTTTAAGCCTTTCCCATCTTAAAGAAAAAATAATCTTCAACTTCTCTTCCTCCATATACATTTCTGTACCTCTCTTTTTTAGTAAGTTTGTCTAATGACTGGCTGTCTACACTTCATAACACTATACCTGTACCTGGTATTCATTCCTCAAGCCATTGTGACATAATGGCAATTAGTATAGTTTTGCTTACTGGACATCTGTGTGCCAAAGCATAGTGTTAAGTGCTTGGTGAATTACTTAATCCTTACACTAAGAGTCATATTATGGTAAATGATCCCTGCTCTGTTAGCAAGGACATAGGGTTAGGCGTTTTTAGTATCCAGATAAATATAACAATAGTATGTTGTAACAAGTCTTTCTCTGTCCCACCAGCCAGTTCCCAAATAATGACATGGAGAATTCTTAGTAATTATGAATGCTCAGCTTAAGCTTAGGCTTGTTTCCAACTAGCTCTTAAAACTTAAATTAACCCATTTCTATTAATCTACATGTTGCCATGTGGCTCATGTCTTTTACCTCTCCTCTTGCATGTCCTGCTCCCTCTGTGTCCAGCTGTTGACTCTGCCTTTCTTCTTCCCAGAGTCCTATCTATACCCAGAAGTCTCGCCTAACCTCTTTCTGCTTAGTGATTGGCAATTCAGCTCTTTATTAAACCAATCGCAGTGACACATCTTCACAGAGTGTAAAGCAATATTCTACAACATTTCCCCCATTTTGTCTAAATAAAAAGGAAAGGTTTTAACTCTAACATAATAAAACTATAAACAATAAGAACAATTATCAGGTAAGAATTACATTCACAATGTCCAGTCCATTTGTATTTGACAAATTCAGAGAAAATATATCTGTCCTATCCTGGTGAGTCCAAGATTTTGTACCTAATTCACTTCTATCCTAATTTGTATTACCAACCCAAAACTTCTTTTAGACCTCAAAACATTTTCTTAGATAAACATTTTAAGCTCTTATGTCTCTCAACCTTATATACTTTACAACACTTTTGTGAGATTCAAATTTTCTGAATTTGGTAACAAAGAAAACTGTAACTATGACTATCTAGTCTTCAACTCCATCCAAGAAGGATATAACATTACCTGAGCAAACAGAAGTGCAAAACAAACAACTTCCAAAACTATAGAAATGGCAAAAACAGCTGGCTGCCTGAACAGTCTCCCAAGGTTCCTCTATAACATTGGGACATCCATTTCAGCCTATAGGCCTAGAATATCTGACAGACTTTTCTGTGAAGCAGGAATTGTGAAGGACTGTCCCACCTTGTCCTGGCAAAGTTTGGCAGTCATTTTCTTTTGTGTCCTGCTTGTCCAGTTTGGACAGCATAATGTCAGCATTCAAGGCAAGAGCAGTTTCCTGCCCAGTGGCTAACCTTGCCACAAAGAAAGCAAACTCCATGTGGAGGTTCTTTGACATCCATCATCCTTTCATGAAGTAGATTGGTGCTGCCAGGAGCAGATATGTCTCATTGTCATGAAAAGCCTTAGGTTATTAAAACATCTTAAATGCCATCTTCTTTAGGTCTCTGAAGTGTTTGAAGACCACCTCTCTATCTACAATATATTGGTTTAACCATGAAAACATATGTAACGTGACTACAAATTTGATTGTCATAGATGACTGACTATTAATCTGTCTTTGTTATCCTGAATAGCTTTCAGGGACTAAAACTTTACATTACATTTTTAAATGAGCTGCACAAGTACAATACCTTAAACAAGAGTAGAAACATATATACAGTATAACAAAATTAACTCTAAATTTGTATCAATATACAAAAGTCCAAACCAATATAAGATATTTGAGACTAGTAGTTGGTTTTTTATTTGAAAGTAGATTCAATAATCTACTCTTTTACCCTATCATTTCTATATCCCCCTTTTTCTTCTCAGAATGAGATCCCTGAATCTAATCTCCTTTGCTGAGTTTCCTCCCTGACTATAACCAATAACAACTTGAAGTCAACCCCCCCTAAACAATGATAAACATCCATAATTCACTGAACAACTAAAAACCACCCACCCCACCTCTTGGGAATGTGGATGTCATGTTTTCTAGACTGCTTCCTGTTGTCTAGGGGTGATGACATCTTTAGAGGACCCAGAGAAAGTAGAGATAATGGTTCTGGGAGAGCTAGCTGTATCATTTGTTGTCCAGTCTCTGGGTAATGGGAAAGTGCAGGGCTTATCTGAAGTCCTGGCTGGAGGAGTGCATGAGGCTGGACCATTTCAGCCAGCAGCTTTAAAGTTGTTCTGGATGTAGAACTTTAAGGACAGTAATAGAGGCATTCTGAGGGGCTGGACCACCTGGGCTACTTGTCTTCATTGGTGTCTGGTCCTTTTTTTCTGAAAACACACAAACTTTTAAAGGTAACATATATATCTGCGTTAATACAAGTATGGAGTGTGCAATGTATACTAGTCAGCTAAAGATGATTTTCTGTTTTATGTTTGAGCAGGAAAAACACATCTGCCAACTTTATAAGTTTGTTTGGACTGTATAACCAAACCTCTATTCATGCCATATGAAAGGATGGCTTGTAATAATAAGTCCTGAGGACTCTGTAGCCAACAAGATTTATCATGTCTCATCCAGTCTCAGAGCTGTTCCCATGTCAAGGGATCAACTTATACAAGACTATCTTGTAGTCTTTCTTGACTTTTTCCCTCATATCTGTAGCCAAGATCTTCAGGAGATGTTCCCAGGTCAAATCTAATCTCAGTTTATTTGAAGGAATACGTAGCTTTTCATTTCCTGTGGAAACAAAAGCACAACCTCTCCCCCAACACAACATGTTATCTGACTTCCATTCTCAAGCCAAGACATCCCTAAAGTATAATGGTGATTTAATTCAGCAATCACTTCCACAATCAAATGTCTCTCAGCAGCTGTTGTTCTCTGTTCATTAGCATTTTAAAAATTCAAAACTAACAAAACACCATACAGGATCCAGACACCCTGTGTATTTTCATCCCTATGTGGCTTATACTTTTTTTATATTATTTTACTCTCTCTTTAAAGACTATTATATTTAAACTATTTTTTCTATGACTGTCTATACCCATTTTCTTTTCTTTCTTCAGCATCAAAGCACATTTTTAAATATACTGTACCTTTTTAGAGGTTTTTTGTGTCTGAACCTGACTTTACTAAGCATCTATAGTGTTCTCTGACCATGTGGGACAAATCTTAAACTACCATGTCAGCCACCACGTGGCTCAGCTTAGAGCACAGCACTGGCACATGGCACCAGAAGCTGACCCAGCCTCCAGGCAACAGCTGGTAGCCACGCCTCTGTATGTCACTGAGCACCAGCCCGACTGAGACACTGCAGGAATAGGAAGCTAAATCTGGGTCCTTGTCCAGAACTTTTCTTCACTTTCTCAGACCCTGGTTTGGATATTTGAGCCCCACATTGGGCACCATATATAACAAGTCTTTGTCTGTTCACAAGGCAGCTTCCAAATAATGACATGGAGAATTCTTAGTAATTATGAATGCTCAGCCTTGGCTTAGGCTTGTTTCTAACTGACTCTCATAACTTTAATTAACTCATTTCTATTATTCTGAGTGTTGCCATGTGGCTGGTGGCTTTTACCTTGCCTCCTGCATGTCCTGCTCCCTCTGTATCTGGCTGACAACTCTGCCTTTCTTCTTACCCAAGTCCTTCCTGTCCCCAGAAGTTATGTCTAACCTCTTCCTGCCTAGCTATTGGCCATTTAGCTCTTTAATAAACCAATCACAAAGACACATCTTCACACTGTGTAAAGGAATATTCTGCAACAGTGTGTGATAGAATTGCAAGCCAAGCCATGTCTGTTGGCACTCGTCTCTAAGACCTCAGCTTCTGCAGTCCTTTCAAGTCACCAGTGTGTGTCATTCATTAAATTCTTTTTGTGGGTGGTGGAGTTTTTGAGAGAGTTTCTCTGTGTAGCCCTGGCTGTCCTGGAACTCATTCTATAGACCAGGCTGGGCTTGAACTCAGAGATCCTCCTGCCTCTGTCACTGCCTCTGCCTCCCAAGTGCTGGGATTAAACGCATGCACCACCACCTCCTGGCATTTCACTAAATCATACAATAGACTTTCCAATCTCAATTTGCAACACCTGTCATTAGCTTACACACCTCAAAAATCTCAGCAGGTGGCTCTGTGCTCCATTCCCTGATACCTTATTACTTTTGTGTTTCTCCTGCCTCTCTGGGTTTTCACAACCTTTTTGATATCTCCTTCCAGTATATTCTCTATTTGCCCCATAATTAATTGGGAATATGTTCCAAGCTGTGAATCTCATGCCATGGCACACCCTTGTATTAGGTGATTCCTCCTGCTCCTGTACCTCAATGCTGATGGCTTAACTCTAACAATTCCAGTGAGTAGGTGACATTAGCTACTCCTGGGAGTATTATTAAACTACAGTTTAATGGGCAAATATGTTCAGACACCTCTTTAATGTGTTTTTCCTCCCATAGCCCATATCACATGTGATGGTAAGTTCTACTTTCATTACTCCCAAAACAATTTCTAAAGAGAAAAGACTATTTTTATTACTTGATATTTTATTGCTTTGACAGGATATATTTGACTAAGACTAAATATTTTCAGTAAGTAGATGAATGAATTGTGTGCATGAGAGAATTAATTGTAGTAAAGGTAAAACAAATGTTTGGATTGTTTGACTGTAGGACCAACATGGAAACAAATCTCTGCTTAGAGGTGATAAAGTCTCACCCAGACTTGGTCATCTTTGTAAAAGAAGTGACTCTTGGGGAAGAAAACCGAAATAAAATGGACTCAATGAAGAGAAAGCTAGAGAAGACAAAAATTACAAAGGCTGCCTGTGCTCTGTTAAACTCCGGAGGGGGAGTGATTGAGATAAAAATGGCCAACGACAGTGATTATCCTGTGGAGATGGGACTCGATTTGGAACAGTCTTTGAGAGAGCTTATCCAGTCTTCTGATTTGCAGAGTTTCTTTGAGACCCAACAACGAGGGAACCATTTTTACATTTTTGTTAAATCTTGGAGCTGTGGGCCTAGAGGTGGTTCTGCTAAGCCTCGTATTTGCAGCCAAAATTCTTCCTTGTACCGTAGATCTGGAACTTCTGTGATTGAAATGAATTTTATAGATGCATTCACATTTCTAAAGGACAAGAAGACTGTCAAATGTAGTCTGACTGATGAAGGAACTCCACCTGCTAAAAAATCCAAAACTATGCATCAGAACAACCCTGAATTAAAATCTGCTTCTGAAATTTTCCAGTGTGAGAAACTTGAATATGGTCAAATCTTGCCTTTTCCTGAATCTACTTATATAGAGTTTAAACAATTCTCTACAAAAAAAATCCAAAACTATATTAAAAATATAATTCCAGAGTATGTCTCTGCATTTGCAAATACCCTTGGGGGCTACCTTTTCATTGGAGTGGATGATAAGAGTAAGAGGGTCCTGGGATGCCCAAAAGACAATGTTGATCGTGACTCTTTGGAAAGAGTGGTAAATGAAGCAATATCCAAGTTGCCAGTTTTCTATTTTTGTTCATCTGAAGAAAACATGTCTCCCCAGACCAAAGTCATAAATGTGTTTCATGAAGGGAATTTGCATGGTTATCTCTGTGTGATCAAAGTGGAGGCTTTCTGCTGTGCAGTGTTCTCAGAAGATCCCACTTCATGGATGGTAGACAAGGAGAAAGGTATCTACAACCTGACTACTAAGGAGTGGGTAGACATAATGATGGATGCTGGTCCAGGTAAGAGGGGAGTGTTCTTCCTTCTCTGTCCTTTCCAATCTTTTGAATTCCTCTGTATCCTTCACACTCTGAAAGTCTGAGTTCTTTCACCTACTGAAATTGGCTTTCTCTGGATCTTGATGCTTTTTGGATACAAGAAATTTGTAGGGCTGGAGACATGACTCAGCAGTTGAGAGCACTGGCTGCTCTTCCAGAGGTCCTGAGTTCAATTCCCAGCAACCACATGGTGGCTCACAACCATTTGTAATGAGATCTGGTTTCCTCTTCTGTCATGCAGGTTTACATGCAGGCAGAACACTGTATATGATAAATAAATAAATCTTTTTTAAAAGTCGGAAATGGATTTCTTTTGTGGCACCGGTGTGCATATGCCACGGTTCACACATGGAGGTCAAAGACCAACATGAGTCACTTCTCCTTCCACCAAGTGGGTGCCAGAGTTCGAACTCAGGTCATCAGGCATGGAGGCAGGCGCCTGTCTTAGTCATGGTTTCTACTGCTGTGAAGAGACACTATGACCACAGCACCTCTTATAAAGGAAAATACTTAACTGGGGTGGCTTGCTTACAGTTTCAGAGGTTCAGTCCATTATTGTCAGGTTGGGACATGGCAGCGTGCAGACAGATGGTTGCTGGAGGAGTAGATGAGAGTACTACATCTTGCAGGCAACAGGAAGTGATCTGAGAGACAGGGCAGTATCTTGAGCACATATGAGACCTCAAAGTCAGTCTCCATGCAGGGGGGGGGCTACCCACCACCCCAACATTTCCCCATAGTGGTCTTGAGTGAGAGTAGCAACAAATATTAGATAGAAGGATTATAGAGGGTGGAGATAAAGATAGAAAATATAGGATAGTCTCGAGAGGGCCTGGAACCTATTCCATCAGGGTCAGACTGTCTCTGCCCTAGGGTATTTAAAGGATGTCAAGGGGAGGAGAAAAAGACCTCCCCGCCAGCACAGCCGAGTACAGACCATCTCAGGCACCAGCACACAGGCCTGTGGTCCAATCACCCTCTCTATGCAGACCTGCTGGCTAAAGCCACTAAGTAACCTGAAAATGGGCTTCCACATCTTCACACTGGCATACTTCCTCCAATAAGGCCATACTTCTCAATAGTGCCACTCCCTTTGGGGGCCATTTTCTTTCAAACCACTACAGCACCTTTACCCACTGAGACATCTCACTGGTACCATAAAAATGGATTTCTTATTTATACACTTATTATTTAAAATCCAACACTATAAGAGGCTGGAACCTCATAATAATGATCACCTGGTGCCAAAGTTAAGCATGTTACCAACTCTGGGAGTCAGGAACCCACACCAGATGTGGTGTATTTTGGTTGGACCTAATTGCTCTTTTTGCTAAATCTTCATTGGCTAATCAGTCTCTTGTTCTTCTATATGAATTCCAGGATGTTTTTCTGTCAAAAACATCATTGGAATTTGATAGGGTTTGTATGGACTCATTGGCCTGAGTTTAGTGACAGCCATTTTCATAGGAGGATTTTTCTTCTGGTTTTTACCGCAGAGTTGAAAGTTTTCATCATAGAGGCCTCTTGCCTCCTTTGTTAGGTATGTTCTCAGAGGTTTTTTAAAGCAGTCATTAAGGAGATTTTCCAGATCTGTTTCTCAGCAAGTTTGTTATTGGTATATAGAAGAGCTGCTGGGTTTTTCTATTGGTTTTTATATCTTGCTACTCTGCGGGAGGTTATCAAGTATAAGAGCTCACTGGTAGAGTCTTTAAGGTCTTTAAGTTTAGAATCACATCATCTGCAAATGGGGACAATTGGCTTCTTTTCTATTTGTACACTTGACTTGAATAAGAGTGAACCTTGATTTTAGAGGCAGTTCTTTTAGTTTTTTCTCACCTAGTGTAATGCTGGGCTTAGGTTTGTCATATGCAGCCTTTATCATGTTGACGTCTGTTCTTTCTGTTCCTGGTTTCTTCTGGGCTTTTATTATGGAAAGATGTAAAATTCCAACACACTCATTTTCTGCATCTAGTGAGATGATCTGTGATTTTTGTCCCAGATTCTACTTATGTGACACATTGCATTTATTAATTTGCCTATGTTAAGCCACCCTTGCCTCTCTGGAATGCAGCCTACTTGATCATGGGAGGTGATCTTCTCAGTGTTGGGTTAAGTTTGGTTTGCAGTTTCTTAGGAGTTTATCATGGAAATCAAGCAGCTAATTTTTTGGTTTTGTCTTTTTATGGTTGTGCTACCAAGACAATACAGCTTTATGGGGTGAATTAATAGTGTTTCTTCCCTCCTATTTCACAGAATCGTTTAAGGAACATGACTGTTAATTCATCAGTGATAGTCTATTAGAAGTCAGCATGAATCCATCCAGTTCTGGGCTTTTCTTTGCTAGGATTCTCTTCATCTTCCTGTTGGGTATGCACAGATGGGAGGGTGTACTTCTGTCTCAGGTCTTTGCAAAGAGACAACACAATCTTCTTGCAAATGTGAGAAGGTTCATTGAATTGAAAGGGATTTAGCTGCATTTGGCAGCTGCCACTTGAGCAATCTTGATTTAGTTTGGGTAGGTGATACATGTCCAAGGATTTCTCCTTTGATCCAAAACCTCTTTAGAATATAGGTTTTCAAAGTATTCCCTAATGATCCTCTGGATTTTACTGATACTTGTTGTAATGTTATGTCTTCTCTTTCTTTAGTTGGTTTAGCTAACTAAGGGTTTATCAATTTTATCTATTTTTAAAAGGTCTGTTTTACTCATTCTTTTGATTATTCTTTTCATTTCTACTTCTTTAATTTCTACCCTGATGATTATTTTTTTGTATCTACTAATTTTTGACTTGGGTTGTTCTTGTTTGGTGAATTGTTTCTCTGATGTAACTTACTTGAGATAGCTCTGGTTTTTCCATGTAATCACTCATAGCTATAAACTCCACTATTGGATGTGCCTTTGATACATTCCAAAGGTTCCTATAACTGCTGCTTCCATTTTCATTTGGTTATATGAATGTTTTAATTTCCTGATTTCATCAATGACATGCTGGTCATTCATTATTTAATCTCCATGTGTTTGTAAAGTTCTGTACTTTCTCTTGCTATTGGTTTATAGTTTTATTTAATTTTGGTCTAATGAGAAACAAGAGATTACTATTTCTTTTCTTTTTTTCTGTTTTGGTTTTTTGGTTTTTCAAGACTGGATTTCTCTGCATAGCTCTGGCTGTCCTGGAACCTGCTCTATATCCAGGATGGCCTCGAACTCACATAGATCTGCCTGCCTCTGTCTCCCAGCTAGTGCTCTTGACCTATGAACCAACTCTCCAGCCCCAAGCTTCACTTTCTGAGTCCAGCCTGCTACTACCTTTTTGGCATGTCAGTGCCCAGTCCTTCCTTGCCCCATGCTTACCTTTCACAGCTGTCTCCTGCCCATGAACTGTGGCAGGCTGACACCAGGATCCCTGATTTGAGATTGTTTCTTACTATCAGGACCCCAGGGTAGCTCAGTACTAACCAGTGGGTCCTCTATCCAGTTGGCACCCAGTGAAGTGACATAGGGGACCCCCTCTCCACTGCTTACCCGTGATGTCAGAGGAGTCACTGCCTCTCCAGAACCTTCTATTGGATTTGAAGCTTTTGTGGGTTCTGGTTTTGTCATGTGGATGGGAATTCCAGTCTCTTCACCAGGGTTGCTTATATTAACTTCTAGATCAAGCTCTTCAACTTCCCTTCTGTATGATTTCTGGTGTTCTTTCAATTTTTCCCCTTTGGAATAGAGTCTATGTTTTGCTATTCTGACTGTTTTCATTCACTGTGTCACACAGAGACAGCTGCCAATCATTCATCTTCCCTCCGTAACCTGTGTGAAGACTTTGAGTCTCAGCTGAGTCTCTCCAACAGCCCTCCACGCTGCAGACCAGTGTATTCTAAGAAAGGACTAGAGAATAAAGTCGATCTCCAAAAGCATTTATTTCCAGGTATGAACAGCTAGTTTTTCCATTAAGAGAAAGAGACCATTTAATACCTTTGCTAAAAAAGAGATCAGTGAGACTGCCTTCTGCAACACCAAGTTTATAAAGTAACAGTGCTACAAACCCCTTGGGAATGAGGTATGGGTACTGTTGAAGTCATCTACCAGGGTAACTGCAAAATCTGATAAATATGCAGCAGCCAAGGCCCACGCCAGGAATTTAAGACATAATGTTGCCTAGGCTTGAGCACGTGCATTTGAGTCGGCTTCTCAAGGGTTCGGACCCTGGGTTCGGAACTCACTGAACCAGTACAGCCATAGCAAAAGCCTTACATTGGAAGCACAATGACACAGTTGACTGTTTTGTCAGCTTTTAGGAACAGAGGAAAGAACACAAGCTTTCACATGGCAGAATAGGAGGGCACACAGGAACCGTGAGTAATTTGTCTTCAAAGAAGGTGATGAGAATGAGTCACTAGGGTCTGAGCTTGATTTAAAATAATAATTTAAGATGATAGATTATGTCAGCTTTTAGCTATGTCTAGGAATTCCTACTTAGGAAAGATGAGAGTTTCTGAAGGAAGGAAATGGCCTCTTTAACTTCACACTCTGAATATTTGTGAGATCTATTAATTGAATACAATACAGAGACATCCTGTGTATATATAAACATGTATGAAGACCCAGATAATTAATGTATTAGGATAGCCATAGATCCATTTTCTTTTTTATTTATTTACCTTTTCTTTTTGGGGTTTTTGAGACAGGGTCTCTGTGTAGCTTTAATGCCTGTCCTGGATCTTGCTCTGTAGACCAGGCTGGCCTTGAACTCACAGAGATCTGCCAGGGTCTGACTCCCGAATGCTGGGATTAAAGGTGTGTGCCACCAACGCCTGGCATCATAGATCCATTTTCAAAGTTAATTTACCTGAACTCTTTTTTACTTTTTAGTTTATCAGATTTTTTTAACCTTCCACAAAGGAATCTGATGTAAAAATCACTGCACAGATTTTCTTGCACTTTTTTAGGGTCAATAAATTCCATTTTGCTTGGCACAGACTTTTCTGTAAAATAATGGGAGGGTCACATCATTCCATCAGCTTGGTGGGACATGAGTCAAAGGGGATGTATACAGATGGAATTTCTCTTAAGTTGTACTACACAGAAGAACTTAGTTCCCTTTTTATTTTTAAAATGTGTTATAATTTTAATTTTTATTAAAAACAGATTTTTTTCATACAATATATTCTGATTACAGTTTCCCCTCCCCTGCTCCTCCCAGATCTTTGACACCTCCCCACCCACTCAAATCCACATCATTTTCCTCTCTCTCTCTCTCTCTCTCTCTCTCTCTCTCTCTCTCTCTC
>CABHPH010107158.1:12886-30586 GCA_902168325.1 Peromyscus nudipes | reverse complement strand
TGATAGGTCGATAGATGACAGATAGATAGATAGATAGATAGATAGATAGATAGATAGATACATACATACATACATACATACATACATAGTAGATAGAAAGCTCTTAATGAAAATCCCTAATAACAAGGCAACAAATACCTAAAAGTCAGTCTGCTTTTAATAATTAGCACTCCCACCAGAAAGCTTATTAAAATAATAATATGGAAAATGGACAGACTCTTGAAAGTCCTGTCATCACAGGTATATAACAAATCTAAGAAAGGACTTCAGAGGGGGCAAACTGAAAGGCGGGTACAGAGGGATGAGATGTAACATCTGAAATGATGCCCAGCTGGCAGCTGGAGTGGAAAAGCCCCTGCTCAGAGCAGAGCCCATGGGACCCACTGAAGTACGACAAAACAGTGTCTACTAAGAGACAACAGGGAGGTTCTAGGATAAGTCTCCCTGGACAGGGCTCTGTGGGCTGAAGACAGATGCCCCAACTTTACAGAGAACACTGTGAATGACTGTCCAGGCTGCCAGCTGTCTCTGTCTACTCTCGAAAGACTCCTGAAAGTTGCTTGCGTCCTCCTCCCATTTCTCAGGTAGTATTATATCCTTCTGAGGTCTTTGATGTAGTTGAAGACTAGATAGCTATAATTTCCTTAGTTATAATAAAAGGTAAGTTAGATATAAAACCTTAGACTCACAAATATAAGATAGATAGGATATCTTCTTTAATTTTGCCAAAAACAAATAGACTAGATATTATAAATAGACTAGGTATTGTAACTGTAATTCTTGCTTGATAATTATTTTGTTATACGTAACTTTATTATGTTAAAGTTAAACCCTTCCTTTTTGATTAGACAGAAAAGGGGAGGTGCTGTGGGATGTACTGTATGCTGTGAATGTGTTGCTCTGATTGGATGATAAATAAAATGCTGATTGGCCAGTAGCCAGGCAGGAAGTATAGTATAGGCAGGATAAGCAGAGAGGAGAATTCTGGGAAGTGGAAGGCTGGGTCAGGAGATGCTGCCAGCCGCTGCCACCATGAGAGGTAAGAGGTAAAGTCCCAGTAAGCCACAAGCCACGGGGCAACTTATAGATTAATAGAAATGGGTTAATTTAAGATATAAGAACTAGATAACAAGAAGCCTGCCATGGCCATACAGTTTGTAAATAATATAAGTCTCTGTGTGTTTAATTGGGTCTGAATGGCTGTGGGTCCTGGCAGGACTGGAGAAAACTCCAGCTACAGGGCTCCTAGGTCGTAGGTCGGAAAGTCAGGGCAGAGGTATGGACATATTGTCCTAAATGAAACTGTCAGATGAGTAGGTACCCCTCCCAAATAGCCATGCTCCCTGCCTGAGCATAGAAAAATATTAAGAGGTGAAAAGGCAGAAAGAAAAAGAAATGAGGAAAAAAAAACCTGTGTTTCATCTTTCATAGCAAAAAAGTCAGGACATTCTAGAAAATAAGTATGCTTGGACCCAGGCAAATATCCAAAATGGTGGTGTGGCTAATATCCAAAATGGCGGTGTGGCTACCATGAGGACTGTCCTAAGGTAAGTTCTATTGGCAAAGACACTGCAAAGAGTATGTCAGAAAGGGACACCTCACTTTTTCATTAAATATCCAACTCCCCTTCAAACATTTTTGTGTCTTATACTCAAATCTCCACAGTTTTCAAAAATAGATTTTAGTAAGTATTTGGTCCACAAAATGCTGCACATTCTCCCATTTAATCATATTTTATAAACCATATTTGCAATAAAGCACATTTTCATTGTTCGCTTTTGTAATCTTACCAATATAGATCAGTGTTTCCTCTAGTAATGTGCCTGAGGTACCCTCGGGCATGGAGAAGAAGAAATTGAGACCAGTATAAATGGCTGTGTGAGGTGGGAAGACCATGCAGAGATATTTCCCCTTACTCCCCACAATGTTACCTTACGACATATACAAGAGAGAGAACAAGGTCTTGATTTAAAGTTTTATCATCATAGACTTTTGCAGTAATTGGATTTCCAAAAGACTGCATTAAAAACTGTCTTGAACATAGAGTCTTGTGTCTTACTTTTTATTTTTTTGCCCAAGATGAGGGTGTCACACGTCATGTATTTCACCCCAGTCCTGGCCGTGTTCTAAAGCAAGAAGAGGCTCCCACCCCACTGTGCATCAGCAATGGTAGTAGCACTGACTTTTCTTATCCTGAAGTAGCACACTGGAAACGTAAGCAATGAAGAACGTGACCAAGAAAAGTAACTTCTTATGTCTAATGCCTGTGGGAAAGCAGACGCCCCAGATACAGTTACTATTGTCCTATTCAACCTAATCTGAAGCCCACCCTTGTCCCTTGTGGCCCTTCAGAAGATCCACTATCCTTGTCTGTTGATAAATTCCCGAGCACAAGACCTACAGCACAGTCATCCCACCAACACAGAGGACAATGACAGGGAAGCCTTGTCAACCCTGAGGAGTAGCACACAGACTGACGTCGAGGGACGTGTTTCGTTTACTTAGTACTTCACGTGGTACTATCTGCGCACACGTGGTACACTGCTTCACGTCATATTCCTCATGTGGTGGGAGTTACTTGGTGTGGTAGTGAAGAAAAAGCCAAAGGATGAACATGAGTTAAACTACTTGTGCAAAGTTACACAAGGGACCAGATCTTAAATCGGGCTTCATGGCCTGCTCCCTCTAAAGTTGTCCCAAGGGATCCACACCTGGTAAACGTGAGTTAGAGAACATTCAGAAGAGAAGAGAAAATCAACTGCTTTGTTAAAATTGCCTGAGATTTCACTCCGAGAAACTGCTTCATGGAAAGAGGGGCCATACAAAGACAGAATATGGCTGTGTGAAAAGAAGCCTCGTATTAAGAAAATAGGCATCTCCATCTCTGAGACAAAGGAACAGAATGACAGAATAATACTCACAAATAATAGTTCTCCAGTGCACAGATTATGCAGCCGGGGGGGCCACAGGGCACAGGGCTGGGCTGTCTACCGAGATGGTGCGCGTGTATAATGACAGAGGTTAAAATCACTTTGTGTAAAAAGTTCTGCTTTCATGCAGAGGTGCCATAGCTGTTGATCTCAGCCCAGCTTCAGGTGCCAAAACTGATTACCAAGTTTGTTATTTCTAGTATTTTGGCTCTCAAATTGAATCCTGCTTAGACATGTTATTTCTTCATACTTGGGTTTCAATAGCTATCCCGGCTTTCTATGAAAAGTCTCTGATTTTACCTTAACCTGTATTTCTCCAAAGACAAAGGAAATTTTGCGATAAATGGGAAGTAGCCTTAATAAAGATGCCCATGAGAAAAAGCACATGCAGGTTAGATTTTAGGAAACAATTCCTGTCACTAGAAAGCTGATGAGGGCCTAAAACCACCATCAAGGATGTCAGTAAAAATCTTCACTTAAAGCAAGAAGGGTTACCCTGCACAGAACATTCCAGAGAATCTTTCCAATTTCTCTAGGTGTGCCAGTTCATTCTTATCTGTGAGATTCTGGTTGTTTGACTTAAATTTTCTGGTGGTTTATTTGTCTAATCTGTGGGGAGAGTTAACTATAATAAAGCAATAGATCAAGTCCAGAGTTGACCTAACAGAAATCTTCAAATCTGTGGTTCTCCTGGGGACTCAGAATTGTAAAGTAAGTGAGACTCTGAGGACTATTTTACATTTTTCTCTTATGTGTACATGCATTTGATGAGTGTGCGTGTGTGTGTGTGTGTGTGTGTGTGTGTGTGTGTGTGTATTCACATTTTCATGGGAACATATGTGAAGGGTATGTGTATTTGTAAGTGTATGTATATGTGTGTGGACCCAACGTTGACATCAGGAGTCCTCTTTAAGGGCTCGCCACAAGATAGTCTCTCTCATATGTGAAAATTAAAAAGAAAACCCATGACTTGAATGTAGAATGCTGACGAGGACTACTGGATCTGGGAAGTGGGTGGAGGGAATAGTAGGTTAAAGAAGTCTAGGTTTGATTCAGGCACACTGTATTCCTTTACTAAAACAGCACCTTGCATGCCACTAACATGTAGAACTAGTCAATGTTAATTGTGTGTATGCGTGTACTTGGGTACACATACTGTGAGCATATGGGCAGAGGCCAGAGGTCTGCCACTCTCCACTTCTTGACAGAGTCTCTCCCTGGACCTGGAGCTCACCAAAAGGCTAGGCTGCCCATCCAGCAGCATGCTAGTCTCTGCTTGTCCCCAGCCCTGGGACCCGTCAATACTGGTGTCACATATACATGCCATGGCACCTGACTTTGGTGTAGATGCTGGGTGGGGATCTGAACTCAGACCCTCCTGCTTGCACAGCCAGCAGATTACCAACTGGTCTACCTACCCAGCCCACATGTGAGTTTCTTAGGTAGTTGTTTTACTAAGGAAATAAATAGGCAACAAAATCTGATCATACCTCAAAAAAAATGTTTACTCATGAGGAAACCTTGAAGCTGGAAGACAGAAATATGAGACCCAGGAACAGACAGCATTCTGGCATATCCATCTCCACCTCTCTGAACCAATGGACCCATGAGGGATATTTAGACTCCAAGCTTCTTTATTTCAGAGACTACGTTTCAGAGAAACCCTGTTACCAGCCAAACAATACTAAAAAACATAACATACTCTCGTGAAAATTTAATACCCAAATTCAGAGGTGATAGCACAAAGTGAAAAGTGGATTTCAAAGGTAGCACAAGGCAAAATCTGGAAAACAGTTGCAAAATAATACTTTATATCGATTACATGCTGAAATACCAATATTTTGTGTATTGAACAGATATTGTTGCTAGTAACTAGACTGGTTGATTTTTACTCTTTTTATATGGCTACTAGAAAAATGTAAAGTTACTTGAGGCTGGAATTAGTATGGCTTTAGCAGACAAGTACTGTTCTGGCCACTGTATGTAGTAGTTTCCAAACACTACTCACTTAAGTGAGCACATTACATGTGAAGCTTGTCTTACCAGTAAGAAAGCAAGGGGCCCTAAAGTCAAGTCACGCAATATGCTCAGCAGTGCACTAATAGGGGGTTTGGACCAGTCTCTCAAGTTTATGAGTCTCAGTTCCTTCCCCCTTTTCAAGCCCATTGTCTGTGCACAATCCTGTCCCTTTGACCGAGAGCCACTCCACACACTGATGCCTTTGTCACGGTCATCTTTACATCTTCACCCACTTATCCATGGTAGCAACTATCATACACTTTACTGAATGAATTAAGCTCAGAGTGAATGAATAAAATAAGGCTGTAAAGTATGTTTGTATCCTGTAAAGCAATGTGTGTAATCTCAACATCCAATTAAAAAAAAGGTAGATAATGAAAATGAGCCACAATTTGCCTGGGACCGCTGTACAACTCCTTATCTTGGCATTTATAATTGATCTAAGAAACTGTTCTGTTTTTAAGAAAGGGGCTCATGATGAATGTGAAGAGCACAGACTAATGTTAAGATAGACAAGTGTCCAAGCAGACAGACAGGTCAACAGACCATGTTGAATAAGGTTTAATATTCCAACAGAATAAGGGATATTAAACATTGTATATGACTAAATTTTTATAGTTCAACATGCTTAGAGATGCAATAATTTCATGTAGATATCATATTTACATATATTTCATAACTGTATAATAGATATTGTTCATATATATTTCATATATTTCTCAAGCCTATTTTATTGAACTTGACCTGTCACCAAAAATGTCTTACATTTAAATATGACCTTGTCTTTCAAGGAGCAAAAATCTGGCTCCATCCAAAGAAAGAAAATCAAGCTCCTTAGGTTACATTTCTTTGGGGCTGAAGGTATCTGTCACAGTGTCATATCTGTCTTTTATTGTTACTTATCCTAAGGCCAAACTTAATTCAATGTCACAAAGATTAGTCAAGTGTCAGCTGGGTAGCATGGTACAGGGTATTAAAAAGTGAGAAAGACCATGAACAAGAACATCTCCAGATCCTTGAATACATCATGTCTTCCTCATTTATGCTCTGTTAGAGACAAGTCACTGCTATAGGAATGGCAAAGGGGAGGGAGAGAATACAAGTTTATAAGGGACAAGCCAAGATAAGATGCTCCCAAGCCTTGAAATGGAGGTATAGAATGAGCAGGGAGAGTGAGCTGCCGTCCATCTGAAAATAGAAACTCAGAACATGCCGTCCAAGATGTGAGGAACGAAGCAGAACTTCAGAGCTCACGATCTGGTCATTCTTTCTCATCATCAGAAAATAAAATGAGTCTCCTCCTCAGACACCTGCAGCCATTTGAAAACTTCAGATGAGTCTGGTTTGCAAGACCGAGCTTTGGGCAAGATAACCCAGGCACACAGTGTATCTCGACTGCCAGTCTGATTCTGTCCCTGGTGCCTGTTCAAAGAGTCTCGATCATACTTAACTCTTCCAATTAGTTATCCATTTTAGGTAAGAAAAAAGATGGTTCAAAACTATTTCAGCAAAATACATATTTTAACCCATTTAGGAAAACATTTTTTTTATTTATTGCTTCTCCCCCACACCAATGTCAAGAAATGGTCCTTGAACTGATGCCAGCCACCAAAAATTACCCACAGCCCTATAGTGACACATCAAAGGGAGAAGGGACGAGGAAATTAACTGTGATGACTTCTTTGGACAGTTTAGCAACTTCTTTAACCAGTGTGTAGGAGTGTCACCATCCAAGAATGCAAAGGGGAGGCTGTTTGAGGGAGGGAGATATGAACTGGAATGCAGCTGACTATCTGAACTTATTATCTTGCCTAGTAAAATTAGCATGCAATTGCTTCCAAGACATCCCATCATTTGCCAACATTCTAAAGGGTCCTCTCCTTCCTAAATATGCGTTCTAAAATGTGACAGCTAAAAATGCATCATTTCTCTAAATCCTTCCACTCAGCAAACATGTAATAAACTGTCATATAAAACTTTGTTCAAGTAACCAGACAGTAATGTTATATGCAACTCATCAAATCTGTTTACTTCCAAAATCCAAAATGAATGAACAGGCAGAACTGGAACAAACGTTCCATCTTCTATCAGTCATGAGCCCAGATTTTGTCTGTTTGACCTATGTTGTTTTCTCTTTTTTTATTAATTAAATTTATTCATTTATTTTATATCTCAACCGATGTTTACCCTCCCTCCTCTCCTCCCATTTCCTCCCCCCACATCCCATCCCTATGCCTCCCCAATTCACTCCTCCTCTGTTTCTGTTCAGAAAGGGGCAGGCCTCCCATGGGTGTCAACAAACCATGGCATATCAAGTTGAGGTAAGACAAAGCTCCTTCCCTTGTATTAAGGTTGGGAGAGGCAACCCAGTATGAGGAATAGGTTCCTGGAGGCTAGTCAAAGCTTTAGGGACAGGCCTGGCTTCTACCACTAGGAGCCACCAGTAGATCAAGCCATACAACTGTGACACATATATAGAGGGCCTAGGTTGGTCTCATGCAGGCTCCCTAGCTGTTGGTCCAGAATCGGTGAGCTCTGATGAGCCCAGGTTAGTTGTTTCTGTGGGTTCCTTCATGATAACCTTAACCCCCTGGCTCGTACAGTCCTTCCTCCCTCTCTTCAACAGGATTCCCCAAGCTCGGCCCAGTGCGTGGCTGTGGAGCTCTGCATCTGTTTCCATCAGTCACTGGATGAAGGCTCTCTGATGACAATTGGGGTAGTTACCAGTCTGATTACAGAAGATGGCCAGTTTGGCACTGAACCTTTGGACATTCCATATTCGTCAAATGGACCTAACAACATCTTCCTGGTTGTTGGTTCAGTCTCTTCGAGCCCCTATAGCCCAGGTTAGTTGATTGTGTGAGCTTTCTCATGGTGTCTTTGACCCCTCTGGCTTCTACACAATTGAGAAATTTTTAAAGAATTTTAAAAGCAATGCATATTGTTGAAAGTCTGAACAATGAAATAGCCTTCGAATCTGAAGTAAAATCACCCCTATCTTTTAAACAAAAAATTATTAAAAAAGAAAAATATCTGTAGTTCCTATAGCAAAATCAAAATACTCCTCATTGAACAATCAACATAAAAAATTATCCTTGTTGTGATCATAGCCGTTCACATCTCATTAAATTTTAATTCCTTACAAAGCCTAGTACTTAGAAAGCAAGTGTATCAAGATTTATGTTCCACTACTTGGAAAGAACAGATGAGATTTCTAGCTAAGCATAAGTCAGTCCTTCTGACAACAAGAAGATAACATTCAGACACACAGAAGGAATGCCAAGGATGTGAGATTCACACAGTACTTCACCTTCTTATACAGTTTCAAATTTATAAATCTTCATGGTGCCATATTTTAGTTCTGTTATCAGAACCATCCATTGTCTCATGAACTCAGGCTTGTTTTCATATACTCATATATTCCTCATCTCAGTGTCACCCCTCGTAGACCAGACATCCTTGCTAGAATCTTACTTTTTATGTTTAAAATACATGCTCTAAACTTTCCTCCTCCTCCTCCTCTTCCTCCTCCTCCTTTCTTCTTTTCTCTCTCTCTCTCTCTCTCTCTCTCTCTCTCTCTCTCACACACACACACACATTTTCTGTCTGATGACATCCTCACATCACTCTAGTTTGACAGACTGACGGGTGACTGTACTACACAGAGCTTTAACTTGAAAGTGACGTCCTCTCGCCACACTGAAGTTACCTGCTTCTCATTGAGGTTCTTCTGCCCTTGAAGAGGGCATGTCTTTTCTCCAACTGTTCATTTCCGAAGTTCTGCTCACACCTTAATATGGGTCTTCGTTGTGGGTTTCTTTTTCCCATTTCTGCTTACATATTGCAAGTTTCTAAATCCAATGCCTGGCATCTTTCAATATTTCTAGGAGCTATATGGCCGTTGTGTTCCCTGAGCAGTGTGCTTTCCCGTCCTCTGCTCTGTGTCGTTCGTATGCAGCCCTGGTTAAAATGAACTACACTTCCTCACATCACACTTATATTGATCCTCTCAGGTGTCATGTGATCATCTCCCACGCTTCCTTCTGGATCACTTCTATGGATATATTCTTCAGTTCAACAATCTCAACAGTCTTTGTGTTCTATCCATTCCATTGTTAGTCTGTAATCGTTCACTACCATTGTTATACTATTTTATTTTCAAAGACTTTTTACTCTGTCTTCTAGCCTGTTCATCCAGATTTGCATCTTCTTCCCCCTTGCTGATATCTTCACGTCCCTCTTTTACTCCTTAAACCTATTTCATATACATCTGTCATTTTCCGTGCCAAAAAAAAAAAAAAAAAAAAAAAAACACCCTGGTTGAAGGCCCTGAGTCTAACTCTACAAACCATTATCTTACTTGTCTCACTCCTGGTGGTTTGTGTGGGAAATTGCATGTATGTTCTATGATTTCTGACTATGATACGTGTTCTTTGAAACGTTTCTAGTGGGAGATCCTTGAGAACCAACGTGAAATTCCATTCCCCAGTACTGACGCTTTCTCTCCTTTCCTGGAGTTCTGACATCATCCTCCCCACAGGCCCACATTCAAGAACACTTGCTGTGGTTTCTACAGATTGCACCGATAGCCTCCATCCTTGAAGCAGGAACACACTAGGTCAGCTATGTCCTCATGTACCAAACATACCTTCTTTCCCTCTAGTCTCAGCCAAAGTGGCACTGGGCAAAGTTTGGTTAGTGTTCCTTCCCGCACAGGGCTTATTTCCCACTCATTCTAAGACCACCCAAGGGTGTGGCTCATGGAGCTTCAGGTACATGTAAAGCTATTCTCCTGTTCCATGTGCAGAACGGAATCTGGACGCTGTCCGGTCTGATAAATATCAGTAGGCTCTCTTGCCTCCCAGGGTTCCTGCTTTCATGTTCTTTAGTTCTTTACAACAGTGTACTCTTTTGCCAACTTGGTGAAACATTGTGAAAGAGAGTTTTCAACACATTATCCAGTGCTTACAGTAGTTTTCAATGGGCTTTCCATAGCACTTAGCATTTGTAACACCAGCAAAGGAAATTGATAATAAACACTTTTAGACTTCAAGAAGCCTCAATTCAAAATTTTTTCCCATTATGTTGAAGGATAGATCTAATTTTTGTTATATATTTATACTTGTATGTATCATATGTGTGTGGGTAAAAACTAGGAGCAAATGGGCATTATAAAAACATTTTACCATTGGGGAATAACCAAGTAATGACAAAAACACTGAATAAAAGGTTAAATATTTAAGCCGTTACATGAGAATGGATAAAGATAGCTTAAGTTTGGTCCATAGTTAAAACCTTTTCCTTTTGGGTTATATTTCCTTTATTATATATCTACAGAATATGAAATAAAGAATTGCTGCTCTGAAAGTATTTCCAAATTAACCCAAGCCAGCATATGAAAACAGTACAAGAAATACTATTCTTAAACTTCCTGGGTTTTCAAAGCCCAGATTGTTTGCAGGTTCTAAACAATCTGAGCTTGGAAAACCCAAGTTTAGTCATCACGGTGTACAAAGAAGCAGTGCATTAAGTCAACTTGCTGGGCACTCTTTCAATACAGGCCTGTTTTAGACCTGCCACCATCTCTGAGCACAATGTCAATGGACTCACTGTTGACAGACCTATTCTGCTTTCAATATCACTGAAGCTAAAACACCAAGATTTTGATGGAAACAAGCTGCAACTGTCTTCCTTCCTCCTTACTTTTCCCGGATTCTGTGTTTTTAATGAAAAATAGTAAAGCTTCATTTACTGAGCATAACACAACAAAACGTAAAAGATGAGACAGGAGGGAGCCCTTAGCGTCCCTGCGCTAACTCAAACAACGTGCGTAATCATCATCTCCACCCTCAGCAGAGAGTGTTATCTGAACGAATCTACGTGTTCTATGCTGAGGTCAAAGTAGGGGACCATCCACCAGTGAGTGAGCTGTAAAGCCCAGGACAGTGCAGACCTCCCACACGGCCTACTCAAAACATCCAGCATTTCTCTCTAGTTTAGGTTTACAGAGAGAATGCAGTAAGTTATCATATGTGATGGCTCATTTTATGTACCAACTTGGCTGGACCCTAGTGTCCAGTTGTTGGTCAATCTCTAGTCTCGATGACCTGTGAAAGTGTTTTTAGAGGTAATTCGTATTTTTAAAAGACAATGACTAAGGGCTGAGTTCACCTCATTGCGTGGGTGGGACTTGCCCCATCTGTTGAAGACTTTAAGGGTGAAGACTGGGGTTTCTTCTAAGAAAGAATTCTGCCTCAGGATCATTTAACGCAAAGTCTGCCTGTTTCAACCTGTCTGCCTGGCCTGCGGATTTCAGACTTGTCAATGCCACAACTGCTTGAGGCAATCTCTCAAAATCCTTGGATGGAATGAGACGTTGGCTCAGTGGATGAAGTGATTTCCAGACAAGCTTAAGGACCTAAGTTCAAATCCCCAGGACCCATATAAAGTTGGACATGACACAGCCATGCAAGTCTGTAACCTCAGGGCTCCTGTGAAGAAATGGGGAGCAGAAACAGGAGAACCCCCGGAAGCTCACATGACAGCTAGCGTGGAGTATGCCGCGGAGAACACTGACAAACTACCTCAAACTGAGTGGAAGAACCCAGAGTTGTCATCCGAGTTGCACATGCACACTGTACCACATGTAAGCCTGTATCCACATGCACAAGCACACACACAATCATGTAAACAAACACACATCATGTGTACACAAAGATTTAAAAATCTTTAATAGATGATGGATGGTTGGAGATAACTAGATAGACAGACAGACAGATAGACAGACATGTACATAAGTCCTGTTAGTCCTGCTTTTCTGGAGGACCTTCGCTAACGCATCAAATGGTTACAGATTTTTAATAGATGTGAAAGATAGCTGAGTATAATACAGAACACTGCATACTGAGAAAAAAAAATGAAGGAAGAAGTTCCTGAACACAGTATCATGGAGGACTTTGCCTGGGTAGAAAAGTCATTTAAGGTTGTTTGTGGAATATTTAATCCCAATGATTAAGCTATCAGAATTTAGCCAGACACCATGCTGAGGGGATGGAAGGACACTGGGAGATGGTTGTCTTGAAATTGTGCCAGTCCAATCGGCCTTCACCAAGACTTAGTTACATCAGCATCACCAACGTGCTCTGTAGCTCTGTAAAACCTGACCATGCATTCTGCGCATCTCAGCCTCCCTGCTGCCCACTTCACGTCTACCATTCTTTAAGTATCCATGGCGCCCTTCAGAAAAGGTTTCATTCTTGTTTCACAGAGCTCCCTCTCTGCTCTGAGCATGCATGTGTGTGCAAGTTTGTGTGCATACAAGTGGGCACGCATGTGTGTGTATGTGTCTGGGTGTGTGTGTGTGTGTGTGTGTGTGTGTGTGTGTGTGTGTGCTTGCTTGCTTGCTCACTCCACCTTTGTATCCTAGTGAGGCAGTGAGGAAAGGTCTCAAAGCTAGAGACAACAGATGGACACCTACAGAAGCTGGGTGCTGTGGGAGAAGAGAGATGGAATCCTCTAAGGGACAAAATAGTGAAAAGATGAAGCTTTTCTAGTTTAAAGGCTCTCTTAAAGGTTTTCATTTCAAGTAAGGAAAAGACTAACCTAGATGCAAACACACATTAACAAAACACACAGAATGCTCACAATTCATAGAGTACACTCATCCTGGCTTCTACCTGACCCCAGTCTCTCAGGGAGAAGGGCAGATACCAAGGCTAATTGCTTCTCGTAGGCAGGAGAGCTGAGCTTCAGTGTTAACGTGCTTTGTTCAGGGTAGGGTTGGGATATTCATCTAGATTTCTGAGTGTAAGCCTCATGCTCCCTCCTCTCAGTTTAACAACATCTTTTCAGTCCGCACAGAAGCCCAAGGAACCTAGAATCAGACACCCGTTTCAATATATTGGTGACATGTGAGCATAGCAGTCTGTGGAAGCTTTCTGTGACTCAGTTCCATGAGCTGTAAACGGAAATAATAAGAGCACTTGCTTTACAAATCACATAAAGCATGTGGCGTGCTTAGCAGAATGCCTGGCACACGGCAACATGCAGGGTAAGCCACCATTATCTCAATGATTAAATTAGATCGCCCCATCACCGATTTAGCCATTTCCTGCTCAGTAAGTTCTAGAAAATTAGAGAAAACTCAAATGAAGCCTAGATGGTGGCGTTAATGGGCAGAGCACACTCTGTCTTTGCTTTATATCAGGTATTGGAAAATTACAGCCCAGGTTGACCCCTCCGTTTTCAAATAAAGTTTTATTGGGGTATGGCCATGGCCATTTGTTTACACGGTACATGTGGCTAATTAGGTGCTACAGTGACGGAATGGATCATTTGTGATGAAGACGCAATACTCGCAAAGCCTGTATTTAGTATCTGGGCCTTTACAGAAAATCTGATGACTTTTGCTTTATATAAACAAGCTGCTATGTATCTACAGTGAGGTAAAAGGAATTAATAAGCAGAAAGTGTCCAGGGTCCATCTGTGACTAGAGACAGCCACAGAGCTGTTGGACAGGGAACAGTTCAGAGTGTTTGTAGTATGTAAAACTTCACTTACTGGCAACAATATGGCCTCATTAGCCATCTTATGAGGCTGTGTTTCCCTCCAGAAGCCTCTGCAAAGTTGTGACAAAGGAAACAACAACTTTCTCAGTGCTTGCTTTTAAATATTTTAAATTTATCACTATTTTTTGTATGTGTGCACAATGTGTGTGTGTGTGGGGGGGAGATGTGCTATGATGTGCATGGGAAGGTAAAACGACATCATAGGAAAGTCAGTTCCCTCTTTCCACCTGTATGTGGGTCCAGGATACGGGATTTAGACTGCCCAGCTGGTGTAGCCAGTGCTTCTGGCTAACCTCCAAGCCATCTCACTGGTCTTCAATGCTTGTTTTTAAGTGGCTTGCAGAAAGGGGTGTGTGGTGATGTATTGTGCACCCTAATAAAGTTTATCTGAGGATCAGAGGAAAAAGTCAGCCATTATAGTAAACATAGAGGTCAGGCAATGGCAGCACATGCCTTTAATACTATCACTCGGGAAGGCAGAGATCTGTCTGGATCTCTGTGAGTTCAAAGCCACACCGGGAACAGAGCCAGGTGTGGTGGTACATGCCTTTAATCCCAGCACTAACCATAAAGGTCTGGAGGTCTGTACAGACAGACAGAAAGTGACAGAGCTGGGCAGGAAGAGGAAGTGATGTAGCTGGGCGGAGAGAGGAAATGAGATGGCAGAACAGAAAGGCATGGAGGCGTGGGTATACAGGAAGTAGATCTCTTTGGAGACTGAGGTGTCAGTGAGATGAGGTTGTCTGTGGCTTGTCCTATTTCTCTGATCTCTCAGGTTTTCAGTCCAATGTCTGGCTCCAGGTTTTTATTAATAAGACCATTTAGCAATTCATCTTATAAGGGTGACAGTCAACTTAGGACCTGTGACTGAGAGAGCTAATGTTGCCATCTTAGTAGGCCTAATGAGAAGTAGCAGCAGCAGCAGCAGCTCAATGACAACTGTGGATCCTAGACACAGCCCAGGGTACCTTTAGGAATTCCCTGATGCCCTCCCCCAATAAAAACAGCTCACAGCTTTCTTTCTTTACATCCCAGGTTCACCGCCCCCCCCCCCACTTCATACTTACCTATCCCATCCCATCCCATCCCCTCTGCTGACCCTGTGATTTGTCTATGCATATGTGAATAAACTGCAAATCCAGCTGCATTCCCTCGCTTGTTTACAATTCAGGAGAGATTAGTACAGAACAGCCTTCTGAATGCATACGGAACGTGATGGCTCTTCTGCCATCTAGTCAGCAGCTCAATGAAGCCCTTCCACCCTGCTTCCTCCTCCTAAAATGCAGCCAGGTACCTAGATCACACAGTAGTGAGGGTTAAGGGGATGATCGTGGCACTTATTGGTGGAGACCATGGACCACAATCAGTTACCAACATTCTACTTCCTCATACCGGAGCATTCACAAGCCAAGACAAATAAATGGTAAAAATATTAATACAGATCTTATCAATAAGCATCAATTGCCTACAGGGTACCATATTAGCATGACATGGGGTTCAAAAGTTAATGATGTGGTCTTAGAGTCTAGAGAAATGAGTGTGCATTTTATGATCAGCTCTGCTCAAGGTGAGATACACTATCACAAAGACAGGAATCAAAGATGGGTCAAGATATCTGCAGGAAGACAGGGGTCAGAAATGTCATAGACAAAGTAGCAGTTACAGTTGGTGACCTTTGACCTTACTGCCTGAATGCTGAGCACTGTGCCAAGCACAAGGCAAGGAGAAACAGAACGGGGATGCTGCCTGTGAAAAGTACGCAGCATTGTCACTACCAGAGCCCGGAATCAGAAGGACCCCTCTGGAGGCAGAAGAGGTGCAGCCAGCAGAGATTGGAAGATGTCACTAGGGAAGAGGGGATACACTGGGAAGATAATAATTTATTTTAGCATGAGGAAGGACAATGAGTACGTATCAAGAGGAAAGCCAAGCGGTAGAGTCACGGCAGCAACAGAGATGGGCTCCGCGGGAAGAACCGAGGTGTGTGATGTGTGCAGTGACAGCTCCCTGAGTTCCAACATCCTAAAACCACCGAAGTGTTCATAGCTCACAGTGGAATCAGGTAGAGCAAGTCAGGAGCTGCCGTCTCCCTCCTCTGTTGCCTGTGGGAGGTGTCTGCTGCCGAGAGCAGAGATGAGTGGGAGGAAAATACATTTTCTACTGATTCCACATCTTCTGTGGTTGGCATGGCTGACTATGCTAAGACTAACAGGGACAGACACTACCAATAGCAAAATTATAGACACCACTCACTGCCCAGAAAGAATTGATGCCTCTCTCTCTCTCTCTCTCTCTCTCTCTCTCTCTCTCTCTCTGTGTGTGTGTGTGTGTGTGTGTGTGTGTGTGTGTGTGTGTGTGTATTCATACTCACCTGTGTGTCCAAATGTGAATATGCACACTCCATTGCAGGTTTTCAGGGTTGCTTTACATCTGAATGGCTTACTTAGCAAAGTATCTCATCTGGGCATGGGGGCACACACCTTTAACCCCAGCACTCAGGAGGTAGAGACAAGCCAATCTCTATGAGTTCAAGGCTAGCCAGGTCAACATAGCAAGCTGCAGGTCAGCCAAGGCTACATAGTAGGACCATGTGTCTTATGTACTTTTCTGTTGCTGTGATAAGACTGAGGCAACCTGTAGAAGAAAGTGGGGCTTGCAGTTTCAGAGGATCTGAGTCCATGACCATCATGGTGTGGAGCATGGCAGTAGGCAGGCAGGCAGACAGGCAGGCAGGCATGGTTACTGGAGCAATAGCTGAGAACTCACATCTTGAGACACAGCAGAAGGCCGAGGGAGTTAATTAGGAATTCCTTTTGAAACCTCAAAGCTCACCTCTGGTGACACACTTCCTAATCCTCCCCAAACAGTTCCACTAAGTAGGGACCAAGTATTAAAACATATGACTCTATGAAGGCCCTTCTCATTCAAACTATCATGCCCTGTCTCAAAAAAAGAAAAAGGAAAAGTATCTCAAATCATTTCAGGATACAAATTTTAATTTGGTCTGTTCTTCCCTTCCATAATACAGGACTAAGACTATTTTTGATTGTTGGGGTTTGTTGGGCTTTTGCTGTGGCTCACAGCAAGCCCTCATAAATGAATCTCTATAAATGTAAAATCTTATTTAAAGTAAACCAGAGATGGGTTTTGTTGAAGGAAGAGGAAAGGCCATGAGCTTCCTCTGTCTCTCTGGGTAAGAGGCAGATGAAACAGCCTCCAAAAGTTAGAACAAAGGAAGCCATAGCCTCCATGGAGAGGTACCAGGTCCTTCCTAGAAGGCAGAAATTTATAAGCATGAAGCACCTGGGGTGATCACCAGGACCATTCAATGTAACAGCACATCCTGATTGGATCACTCAATAAATCTTGCTTTCATACACAGCCAGAGCTCTGATGGCTAAAACTATGGTGGTAAATGGAGCTTTTTGTCCCAACTGCCTGGTTCCAAATAAACACAAAAAAATAAATTTAAAAATGTTTGGTCAATAGCTCAGGCTTATTACTAACTAGCTCTTACAACTTAACCCATTTCTATTAATCCATGTGCTGTCCTGAGGCTTGTGGCCTTTATCTCTATCCCATTTTGTTTGTCTGACTTCTTCTCTGTCTGTCTGGCAACTCCTCTGACTCCACCCTTCTTCATCCCATCATTCTCAGTTTGGCTTTCCTGACTAACTTTTTCCTGCCTTGCTATAGGCCAATCAGCTTTATTATTAACCAATGTGAGTAATACATATTCACAGCGTATAGAAGGATTATCTCACAGCAGGTGATTGTGTAAGAAGCTACTTGCCCAAGAAGTTTTGATGCCAGAGACAAAGAAACTCCATCCTTGTAGGGAAGAAAAAGGAAATATAATGCAAGCTCAGCATGAGGACTTGAATTCAGATCTCTAGTGCTGTGTAAAAAGCCTGGCGCAGTGGTGGGCACCCAGCACTAAGTGGAGGTTTAGATCAGTCCCTGGAGCTCCCTGGCTAATCTAGTCAGTCAATGAGCTCCAGGCTCACTGAGAGATCCTGAATCAAAAATTAATCAACCAGTTAGTGAAATGATTAATAAATAAAGTGGAAAGCAACTGAGGAAGGCACCCAACATTTTCCTCTGTCCTGCACACACATGTACATGCACCTAAACCTACACACACACACACACACACACACACACACACACACACACACACACA
>CABHPH010107158.1:0-12876 GCA_902168325.1 Peromyscus nudipes | reverse complement strand
CACACACACACACACACACACACACACACACACACACACACACACACGAAGATGAACAAGTAAATCAAGGAGGCAGCTCTGCCAGGACCAAGCCAGGTGAGCCTCCCTGTTGGCCCCCAGCATCAGTCCAGAGACTTGCTTGTAAGAGGAAATGCTCCATTTACTGACCCGGAACCAGATCTGCTCACCCAGAGTGAGGAGAAGCATGGGAACAGGATCACACAACCACAGCGAGGGCTCTGGGCAGCTGCCCATGCCAACCTTGACTTACTAATAAATACGAACAATACCAACAGGCCAAGCACGGACTACTGGACAGGGAAGAAAGCATGAAAATACACAGCTGGACAATCACCGCAGAAAAGATGAAAGAAAATGGAACAGTCCTTGAGATTTATTAATTTTCGTGTGAAACACGGGAGAAAACTGTGATGAAAAAGGAGTTCTGTGGGTTGGATTCTTCCCCCTTTTTGGACTTTTGTTCTTCACACACTCTAAATAAAGAAGGCGAAGCCAGATTGTCACTGGAGGTGCTACTGATGGCCACACAAACCAAAGTGTCCCCTCACTCGTTCATGTCTTTAGAACACTGAGTACTGAACACGACGATGCAAATGCATTGTTACAATCTGCAGATCTTTTGTGGGCCCAGCTACTGCCACCCCCCGCCCCCATCAGCACCCCTTCCCCAGACCCTCACCACTGCCCGTAAACCCCAGCTTCGTTTCTATCACTCTTTATAGCTGGACCAGGATATAAGAGGACAGAAGTGACATGTGAGTTCTAGAGTTGCAAGATATAGAAGTCAGGTTTCAGGAAAAGAACTTCAGGACAAAGAGTGTGTTTTTGAAAACTGAAAATACGGTTGCTAAAATGAAAATATACAGGTAGAATGAATAATAAAATCGACAGGACTGAAGATCCAGCATCTGTCATCTCATGTGTAAGTATTAGAAGAAAAGCAGAATAGGAGGTAATATCAAAGATGTAGACGATACTTAGGGGAATCCAGTGTCTTCCGAAAAACAGTGAGGGGCTGGGAGATGGCCCAGTGGATGAAGTGTCTGCTGTACCAGCCTGAAGACTGAATCTCAGATCCCTAGTAGTCCTGTAAAAGCCAGGACAGTGTGGCAGCCCATCTTCAATCCCTGCCATCAAGAGGTAGAGAAAGAGGACCCCATGGCAAGCTGGATGTAGGTTCAAGTGAGAGACCCTCCCTCATCTGAGAAAGATACCTGATGTCAATCTCAGGCTTCCACGTGTATGCCCATGCATGGGAGCCCCCAAACACACATATTCCCATATACATGAACACATACTACATACCCACACACACTGCAAGGAAGAAGAAAAGGGGGAAAGGAAGAAAGGCAGCTAAAGCCAGTTACAGCAGTGACATGCCAGTGACCCTGGGTATCTCAGGAGCTGATGCAGGAGATTCATAAGTTCGAAGCCAGCCTAGGCAATAGACTGAGACCAAGTCCCAAAGACAAAGGAAGTTCATAATAAAGACAAGCGAGCAAAAGAGTACAAAGACAGAAGGAGAAGAAGAAGAAAGCAGAACAGCACAGAGCTGAATGAAGATACTGAAAATCTATCCGAAAATCCCAGTAAACGTTACAAAGCCTGTTAAAGACTTAGAAGATTAAACAAAGCCATAACCAGAACTTTGAGACACCATAGAGGAGTTTCCTTGCCCAGAAGATAAATCATAGCTTCCTAGCCCAGTAAGCCAAGAAATGATTCAGGTTGACACAGAAAAACCTCATCTGCTGCAATGGAGTCTTGGATATAGTGGTCAGTATCTTCAAAGTCTGAGGGGGAAAGAACTTGAACCTCAAATTCTGTAGCCTGTGAAATAATTAGTAGATGCAAAAGCAATTTACTTTGGATCAGTGAACAGTTCAAAACTACTGTAACTTGCATGCATATCCATTCTGAGAAACTACCTCAATGTATATTCCAATTTTAATAAAAAAGGATCCAAAAATTCTCTTTGGAGCTTCATTATATAATGATCATCAATATTTAGCCCAAAATGCTGTGGTAGCTCATTGTGCAATAAACATTTTTATAATATATGAAATGTATTTTGTAACATTGGAGCAGCAGCTACAAATCTTGTTAATCAAACAGCAGTCATATTAAAAACGGGGGAGGAAAGAAAGAACTTTGGAAAGAAGGGCAAATAAACAGAGCTTTTATTTCTATGAAGATTCACTAACAAATGTCTTGAATTGATAAAATAGAACCATATTAGTTAATAATAAATTAAAAACTCTAATCAAAATTAGTAAATAGAAGTCCAGGGAATAGCTCAGTGGTAGAGCATGTGTTTGGTACATTCAAAGCCCTGGGTTTGAATCCTTAGAGCTACAAAAAAAAATGCATGTATGTATGTGTATATGTTTTAGGTAGGTGTGTATCTTCTTTTTCAAATATCTTCTTCTGCTGGTAAATAGGTAGGCCTGTTTTACAACAGTACCATGCTCCTTTGATTATGATAATTTTATAATATACTTTGGAGTAAAAAAATATGTCTTCTGTTCTTTTTCTTTTTGTTCAAGATTGTTTAAGGATATATATATATATCTCATATTTATATACAGTAAAGTCTATGTATACCACATGATTGCAGAAACAGAGAGGGAAAATTATTTCTATTTGTGATGTCCTAACCTTCAATGTAGAAAAATCCTAAAGTTGGTACCAAGAAGATGTTAGAACTTATTTTAAAAATTCAATAAAGTTGTAGGGTACAAAGTGAACACACATAAATCATTACTATTTCTACATACTAATAATAAACTATCTAAGAAATCAAATTAAGAAAACAATCCCATTTATAACAGTACCAAACAATCAAACAAACAAAAGACAAAACTCACACAAGAAAAAAAAAAACCCACCTTAGGGATAAATTTAACCAATGAGGTAAAAATAAGAAAACAGGAACATGCGGGAAAATACCCCATGTCCATCAATTGAAAGAATTGTTATTGTTCATATTTCTGTAATCACCACAGTGTTTGATGCAATATCTATCAAAATTTCAGGGACATTTTTCATTTAAATAGGAAGAAACATTCCTTAAATTTCTTGGAAGTTGCCAGGTGGCGGTGGCACACGTCTTTAATCCCAGCACTCGGGAGACAGAGCCAGGCGGATCTCTGTGAGTTCGAGGCCAGCTTAGTCTATAGAGTGAGATCCAGGACAGGCACCAAAACTACACAAAGAAACCTTGACTCAAAAAAACAACAAAAATTTATTGGGAGTCACAAAAGACCTCAATTAGCAAAAAGCATCTTGAGCAAAAGGAACAAAGCTTTATGTATCACACTCCCTTATTTTAAAATGTATTGTCAAGTGATTATAGTCAAAACAGTATGGAACTGGAATTAAAACCAACTCATCAGCCAATGGAACCTAATAAGAAGCTCAAAATAAACTCACACAACTTCACTCAATTAACTTTATTAAAAGTGCCAAGGCACACAATGTCAAGATCCTTCTCCTCAATCAGTGTTGCTTGGAAAGCTAGATAATCACATGCTGAGAATTCAATAAAACTCCTGTCTCACACCATATACAAAAATCAATGCAAAATGGAGTAAAGACAGAGACAGAACACCTGATACTGAAAAACTACCAAAAGAAATATTGGCATAGGCAAGGATTTCTGGGACATAACATTTACGTATTAAGAAAGAACAACAAAAACAAAAGGAAAGTCTTGCATCAAATTAAAAGGCTTCTGTGTTGCAAATGAAGTAACAGAGGAAGGAGACAGCCTAAGAGTGTGGGGGAATATATGCAAACCCCAAATCTAGTAAGAGATTGACAGCATGCTTATTATATATTAAATACATTTCCATATATGGGGATTTAATATGCTTACATATTAAGAAAATAAACAACTGGTCAAACCAGACCAAGGATATGAATAACTGGAGTTTTGCTCTCTGGAGAAACATGCTCTGAGGTGTCTTATTCTTTGGGATCCCAAGCACAGAGAGAGGGAGTAGGGGAAAAGCTGGAAACCAGTCTGCAGTCTAAAGGGTGGCATCATTCCAGCCTTGCCTTTATTTCCATCAAACAGGAAACATGCTTTTCTGATTGAGAAAAGGCTAGAAAGTTTTATACCCAGAGCAACTAACCAATCCTAGGCAAAAACACTGCCTCTTTGCCACTCAACAGCTACTCTCTCCCAGACATCATTTAAATCCAGTCTGGACTCCCTGGTCTATCTCTTAATTCATCCCTCTCGTTTTCCAGAACTTCTGATGAGGCTTAATGCAACTTCACCAGACACTCAAGTAGACATGCAGACTGAAGAAGATATAATGACACCTTCTGGACTCAAACATCAAATGGTACTAGAAGGTCTCCAGAGTCACCATATTCTGCTTTAATCAATTCATTCTCCTTGTTCCTTAGAAGACTATGTAACCATGCCTGCCTCTCACACCTTCTTCCCTCCACACATTCTAAGCCAATAACCTTCTTCCCAACATTCAAGAAATGGGACAATCTGAAGAGAATCTTTATGGAAGTACCGTGCCGACTTGTAGGTACTCTACCCACACTGACTTTCCTTTCCTAGAGCATGAGAATCCACCTTTGGTCTTCCTGGTGGCATGACAGTAGCTCTTCCTTCTCTCTCCTCTAAAAGACTTGCCTTTTCCAATCCATTTCCCTCCATTTTCTCTAGAACTAATTCCAAAGATGTCTCCATCTCTCTCCCCTATAAACCCACTCCTGATGAGATAGGCAATTACCAATCCTCATCATCCTTGGCTTCAGCTTCTCACTTTTGTTCCCTGTATCCCCTCTGTCTTTGAAGATGCCACAGGGAGATGGCTCCATGTCAGTCTCTTTTTCCCAAACCTCTCCTCCTCTCTGACTTAATGTCCCTGTGTTCCACACTGCAGTCCTTGGAACCCCCTTGTACTCTGTTGTCGATCTTATTCGTCACCTGTCTCCTGTGAACTTAAAGATTTACATCAAATGAAGACCCACTTTCAACCTCCAGACACCTCCACCTGAATAGTCTTAACACATGTCAAACACTGGGTTGCTCTTCTTCCTCAAAGGCTTGTTCTGCCTGTAGACTTTCTCTACCTTTACTGTTGACAATTACACCTCATAAATATTCAGACTCACATAATCATCTGTGACTCTTTTCTTCCTCCCAGACACTACACCCTGTCCACCAGAAAAAGCCTGTTAATTCTACCCTGGGGTATAGCCAGGATATGACCATCCCCCAGTCGTCTCTACTGCCACCCTCCTCAGAACGGCCACCATTCCTCACTTCTCACTTGAGTTGCTGTAGAAGGCTCTTCACTGTCCTGGTTGCCTTCGATCTTGACCCACTTTGGTTCTCTCCTCCACCTGGACAGCCAAATAAAACGTGTCCCCCAAACTTCTGCCGTGGGTTCCCCAAGCCCCTCAGAACAAAAGCCAAAGTACCAGCTGTCATGGGGACTCATGTGGCTTCTCATCCCCTTCCCTCTCACAGTGTGTTTTCTCACTTGCTGGGCTCTCTGCCTGGAATACAGTTCCATCCACACAGACAACAGCCTTCTTCCCGGCTTTGAGTGCAGTTCAAATGACCTCTCAATGAAGCCTGTGCCACTTTGACCCCTTATACTTCCCATCCCGTCACCATGGCTCTGCTATCCAGTGGTTTTTTCTCCCCCCTTTATCCACACTTCTGTCGTCTTCCAAAATTAACCAGACCATGAAATTTTCCCTTTTCCTGTCTCCCTCATAGACTGCAAGCAGCGTAGAGGTGGAGCTGGATACATCTCAAGCATTCAGCTCAGAACATGACCAGCAAAAGCAGTTGAATAGAAAAAAAAATGGAGGAATGGACATCCACCATGTCCAGCCATACCAAGGCTCACTAAGGCAAAAAGATTTTCAAGAGATCTCCAAATACTAGGATTAGTGATGCATAGGTTGGGCTTTTATTTTATTAATGATTCAACATTCAATAAATATTTCATAATCAACTATTGTTTTAAACACTGTGCTAGAAACATAGCATTAATTAAAAAGAATAAAAGTATTCCATTGTAAAACTTTACTCTTCTAGGTTCTATGGTTTTATAAGCATGCAAACATAATCCACACACATAGAAGGCATGTTATTCAATGTTTGATATTCATGCAGAGCAGTGGACATCTTCCATGAATGTGCACACCCCTCCAAGGCAAGTTCATCTCTGAAGGGGCCAAAGTTAGTTATAGGAACCAAGAAATTATTCCAGGAGGGCAAAGATTGATCTTGGAGTTAAGAAATCTTAGATACTGTCATTGTTTGCAGTCTTTCAACACTCAACCTATTTGAGGAAATCTTCCTTAGCATTTAGCTCCTCCCATCAAAATTTATTCCATGTTTCTCCTGATATGAGGAGAGGGCTAATAATTAGGGGAGAAATGAATCTGAAGCATACTATAACATTATGTGTGAAACTTCTGGGACTCTGGATCTCCAGTTGAGCATCCTTGTTCCAGAAAGACCTTTTAATCCAGTTCTGTACCCTGTGAGGACTTAGATCTGCAACTTCTTCAAAAGCTAGTAGCTAGGAAGGAGCCTGCCACACCACTCAGACTACCATGGGGACATTTCTGTGACACAGTAGAATACAGAGACTGAGAAGGTTGTGTGAGAAGAAAAAATGAGGGGAAAACTACAATTGTTTAATTTTTAAAAAGCATTGAAAAGAAAAATTCATGAGAAAATAGATATTTGCACTTGTTCACAGGTTTTTTAAAAAGTGTGCATCGCTCCAGTGATTCCTAACAATCAAGAGCTTATGTTTGACTAAGGTGATTAAGCACTCTCTCACTAATCTTGATTAATGGACTATTCAAAGATGGAAAAAACAAGCCAAGCTCCAAAGCTCAGAAGGCAATGCTTGAAGAGGAGGTATTTCCTGCTGAGCATTTCAGTCCTTAGATGGCCAATTCATAGATCAGAGAGCATTTTCAGTTACATATTCAGTTCAGTGATGCAAGTACTTCTCACTGGCCTCTGAGCTCTCCTCAGTCTACTGTCCTTGGAATGGCAACATGACAACACCCCGCTCCCCACAGATGAATTGGATGTCTCTATAGCCACAAGCTAGCTTTCTCTCTCTCTCTCTCCCTCTCCCTTCCTTCTCCCTCTTCCTCTCCCTCTCTTTCCTCTCTCTGTCTCTCTCTGTCTCTCTCTCTCAGAATATTTGCCTATTCCAATAGAAACAATAAAACTCACTTTCCATTCATCATCTTTGGAAGCCCACCCAAAAGGGCAAAACAGAAATAATGCTAACATGTCAGGATATAAAAAAAATGTACATTCTTAGCACTGATGCTGCATTCTGGGACTTGGGGTAGTAATACTTTCTGAAGACAACTGTGTAAAATATTTCTTCATCACTTGTTTTCTGAACACATTCCCTTAGCAGAGAGCTTCTCATTGATAGAACTTTCCTAGGATTTGCATGTGAATGTGTATGTTTTGAGTTATGATATGCAGTTTTAGAAATATACACACAGTACATTGCATGTGTATTTACAAGCCTCGAAAGATGACATTCCTGCTTGTGGTGTTCAATTACAACATCATGCAATATCTTTTGAATGACAAAATGAAGCAGAATTCTATGATAGCCAGCCTTACAGGCACAGAATCAGGACCCAAAATGCCCTGTGTTTTCTCAGTGCCTAGCTTATTGGGAAGCTAATGTTCATACATTCCTGTATCTTTTTCCATAAAATGGCCATAGTAGCAACAGGAAACTTCAAGTGTGTGGTGAGGATAAGAAACAACAAATGATAGACTTTGTCCCCAGTATGGCTTTAGTCTGGATTCTATGGGTTTGTGTGTGTTTATGTGTATATGTTCATGTGTGTACAGGCACATGTGCACACTGGTGGTGCATGTGACGGCAGGCAAAAGACCACCTCAAGTATCATTCTTCAGGGGCCACTGACCTTGAGGCAAGGTCTCCCTCAGCAAGGAAGCTAGTCTGGCTAGCCTTTGGACCCCCTGATCTCCTGGCTCAACCTCTCCAGAGCTAGGATTATGAGTCTCCACTGCCAGACCCATATTTCTTACACAGGGTTTGAACTCAGATCCTCATGTTTACATGGCAAGCACTAACAGACTGAGCTACCTTCCCAGCACTGAACTTTAGGTTTTGATTTTTTTAAGATGATGGCCTATGATACTTTACATTCATTTAAACTGAATTTTACATACATTTACAATAAATTCGCATTCAGGTATTCATTAGGTGAGACATCCTGTTATTAAATTATTTCCTGAAGTTTACAATAGTAAACATATATCAACCACTGTTACATGAGTTCAGATTCACTTATGTGAATTAAAATGTACTATATGTTCTACTTGAGCTGCTATTATTTGGGGCTAGCTGTTATATATGTTTGTTTTTAATCCTCAGTCATTTGTACTCACTATAGGATTTATTCCTCAATAGATACTTTTCCTTGCTTATATATTCTTTTTCTACCTCATTTGAATGTTTGTATGCACGAATACATTAAGCTTAAGTAAAATATGTTGTATTGCATGAATACATTAACCTTAAGTCAGATATGTTCAAGAACTCAAATGCGGCCCAACCTGGTTAACGTTAACTTGGGACTTTGACAGGGGCTGAGAGACTTCAGCAAATATTTTCTTTCTCATTATTGTAATATTTTGTCAAAACAAAACAAAGAAACAACCTCCAAATTTCAATTAGCTTGGCATAGTGGTGAAACAATTATTTGAAAAGCAAAAGTAAAATCATGAAAGCAGATCACATAATACAAATAAAAAGAAATATACATGCTCAATTGAAGTGTAAATGTATTTTGAAAAACTGGTTACTCTTCTAATTTTACAAAATTTTGGATTATTTTATGATTTTAGTGTACAGTTTCTTAATATTCCTTAAAGTTGAATTCAAGCTGGGTGTGGTGCACACACCTAGCTATAATACCTGTACTCAACATGCTGAGGCAGGAGGATTGAAAGTTCAAGTCCAGCCTGGGCAAAATAGCAAAACACTCTCCTCAAAAAGCCAAACATGGCCTAGCAAGATGGCTCCATGGTAAAGGCACTTGCTACCAAGCCTGATGATTTGAGTTCAATCCCTGGAAACCATAAGGTGAGAGACCAACTCCCTCCAGTTGTCCTCCGACCTCTACAAACATGCCATGGAATTCCCCCCAGTATGCAAAAAGTTAATTAATAAATAAATAAATAAATAAATAAATAAATAAATATATACAAAAAAGCAAAACAAATTGCATTCAAAATTAATTTCAGCAAAAACACAAAACCAGTAACAGAAATAACTATTATTTTGGGCTATGTGCTGTGGAGCCCAGGTTCTCCAAGACACATTCTGTGTTTTTAATTAGCTGCAGTATACAGTTCCTCCAATGATGTTTGTACCCCATGATAGGAGAGATGGGAAAGGTTTGGGATATGAGATAATGATAAAATAGCACAACTGTTTGAAAACGTGCCATCAAGTCAGGCACAGTGCATCGCACCTATAATTACAGCTCTTGAGGAATGGAGGCAGGAGGATCTTAAGTTCAAGGCTAGCCTTGACTACATAGTGAGCTTGGGCTAGCTAGCCTAGGATACAAGAGACCCTGTCTCAAGAAAACAAAAAATGAACCATCACCACCACCACCACCACACGCACATGTGCGCCCACACATACACACACACACACACACACATACACACACACACACACACACACACATACATACACACACACACACACACACACACACACACACCAAACAAAACAAAACAGATATGTGCGATCACATTTTTTGGCTTACGCTAAGAATGTTCTAGAACTCAAGTAGCGTTTTTAATGTTAACCTGCCTCCTAATTATTAACTTGTTTGTACTCAGCAGCAGCATGCATACAATGAACACCCACTATCTCCACATGTACAGGTGCCTGTGAGCAGTTGTTCCTAGGTAGACACTCCACTTCTTCACAAATAAACTACAGTTGCCGGTAACCACATCCACACTCCCCATGCATGACTCGGGTAGTGGGGTGGAGGCTCCTCAGAGGCAGAGACGCTCCCAGTTTTGTTCCCAGCACATCCTTATATACAGAACACACCTAGTGCACAGAAACTGCTTGATAATTCCTGGGCCTCCTAATGTGAAGGAAAGTCCACAGGGTGAAGCCACTATGTGCTGTGTTCTACTCATTTCAATGGCTCAGTGTGGTGGTATTGTGTTCCCCAAAATATTGTGCACCCTAATAAACTTATCTGGGGTCAGAGACAGAACAGCCACTAGATACAAAGGCTAGAAAATGGTGGCACTCACACCTTTAATCCTAGCATTCCAGAGGCAGAAATCCATCTGGATCTCTGTGAGTTCAAGGCCACAATGGAAACAGCCAGGCTTGGTGACACATGCCTTTAATCCCAGAAAGCGAGGCTTTAATCCCAGGGAGTGGTGGTAGAAAGCAGAAAGGTATATAAGGCGTGAGGACCAGAAACTAGCAGCATTTAGCTAGTTAAGCATTCAGGCTTTTGAGCAGCAGTTCAGCTGAGAGCCATTGGGATGAGGACACAGAGGCTTCCAGTCTGAGGAAACAAGATCAGCTGAGCGCCGGGCGGTGGTGGCGCACGCCTTTAGTCCCAGCACTCGGGAGGCAGAGCCAGGCGGATCTCTGTGAGTTCAAGGCCAGCCTGGGCTACCAAGCGAGTTCCAGGAAAGGCGCAAAGCTACACAGAGAAACCCTGTCTCGAAAAACCAAAAAAAAAAAAAGATCAGCTGAGATGTTGGCCAGGTGAGGTTAGCTGTGGCTTGTTCTGTCTCTCTGATCTTCCAGTGTTCACCCCAATACCTGGCCTGGATTTGTTTTTATTAATAAGACTGTCTAAGATTCATGCTACAGCTCAGCAACATTTTCTTGCAAGAAACACCCAAATAAATGTAAAGTCTGAGGTAAGAGAAACCACTTCTGAGAAATGTTTGTCTATTTATGTTTCCTTGTGCTCTGGTTTGGATCTAAATTGTCTCCAGACCTAGATATACCTTAGTTGCTAAAACACTTGATGTCCAAGTGTAAGGACCTGAGTTCAAGCTCCGGCATGCATGTAAGAGGAGCAATGACCAATAATCTCAGAGCTGAGGAGACAGAAAAAGGGGGATCCCTGGGCTCAGTGGCCATCCAGTCCAGCCAATCAGTAAGCTCCAGGTTCAGTTAGAGACCCTGTCCCAAATACTATCAATAGAAGAAGACATCTGATGTTGACCTCTGGTCTCCACATGCACAACATACATAAACACCCACATACACGTACACATATACAACCATAGATGAGTGTGTGTGGTCTCAAAAAGGCCCCTATGCTAAAGGCTTGATCCTAGATTGGTACTACTGTAAGATGGTAAAGCTTTAAGAGGTGGGGCTTAGTGGGAAGTCTCTAGGTCATTGGGAGTATGGGCTTGAAGGAGTGTGGAGCTCCTGTCTCTCTTTTTGTCTTCCGAGTCCCTGAGATGAGCAGTTGTGTTCCACTGCATCTCCCTACCTCATGGTGTGCCACTGACATACTCACAGCCTCAGGATAAAGTGATGGATTATAAATGAAGGCTTATGGGGGTCAATATAAACTTGTCTTTATAAGTTGATTATCTCAGGAATTTTGGTATTGACAAAGATCACACACCATGCCATGTGTGGTGATATTTTATTTGTGCTCCAATAAATAAAGCCTGCATGGTGATTAGAGGAAAAAGCCAGCCACTATATTAAACATAGAGGTCAGGTAGTGGTAGTACATGCCCTTAATCCTAGCATTCGGGAGGCAGAGATTCATCCGGATCACTGTGAGTTCAAGGCCACACTGGGAACAGAGCCAGGCGTGGTGGCACATGCCTTTAATCCAGCGCTAGTTAACTATAGAGGTCTGGAGGTCTGCACAGACAGACAGGAAGTGATAGAACTAGGCAAAAAGAGAAAAGTGATGTAGCTGGGCAGAGAGAGGAAGTGAGATGGCAGGGCAGAGGAAGGATATAGACGTGAGTATACAGGAAGTAGCCCTCTCTTTTTGGCTGAGGATTTCCTAGAGGTAAGACGTGATTGGCTTGCTCTCTGATCTCTCAGTTTTCACCCCAATATCTGGCTCCAGGTTGGGTTTTTTTTTTATTAATAAGACCGTTTAGCAATTTTTCTTACAGCCATGTCTGCTTTTTTTTTAATAAGGCATTTTATGTATTGGAAATCCTTTTCCATTATACTAAAGAATGTCTAACATAGGCCTTATTATTTTAGTCACTTGAAAGTATGCAGTTTAGTGGCATTAAAGACATCCACACTGTTGTGCCAGTTGCCAATATCTGCCTATCTGCATCCCGATCACATCTTATTGTTAAAAGTGTCTTCCGTGACACATTCTTAAGTTTAGTATATTGCAAATATTCCAATCACCTGGACTGGTAATGACCGTTTATCCACTGTGACCACCACACCCAGGCTAGACATGCCTCTAAGGCTTGTCATCATGTGTAGGGTGAAGCAATTAGAGACTCTAAGGAAGCTTATTCTGACTGTGTGAGGTCAGAGCCATGAGTTTTGATAGGCATGTACTAGATCGTGATAGCGTTTTTTGGCATACTTGATTATACATCCATGTGCTTGCAAATCTCTTCAGCTGAAACCTTTGAAACCAGTTCAGTGAAGTCTCCCAACAGTTCTGGGAATCCTTTGTGGGTATTTCAAAATCTGCTCAGGAAAGGATGATTTTTTTTTTCAGTTCATATCCCAGAAGTATGGACAGAAATAAAGAAAAAAATCAAAATGACTATTCCATTGGGGGGGG
>CABHPH010107157.1:10563-21016 GCA_902168325.1 Peromyscus nudipes | reverse complement strand
TTTTTTTTTTTTTTTTTGTTTTGTTTTTTTGTTTTTCGAGACAGGGTTTCTCTGTGTAGTTTTGCACCTTTCCTGGAACTCGCTTTGTAGACCAGGCTGGCCTCGAACTCACAGAGATCCGCCTGCCTCTGCCTCCCGAGTGCTGGGATTAAAGGTGTGCGCCACCACCGCCCGGCTACTTTTTTTTATATCAGGAGATTGAGGGCAGAAATGGGCACAAGGAATTAATCATCACCTTTGACCACCAACCAAACCTAGCAAGGAAAGTACATCAGCTAGCAACTATTGGGCTGCTTTATATTTTTTTATCCTAACCTAATGAATCTCTAACTCAGTTATGTGTCCTTGTGAGCTTTGGATTGTTTTCTGGTTTTTTTTTTTTTTTAATCTCAAAGCTATTATCAAATCATCTGGTCTAACCTGAAGTTATTTTAAGGCTTTGTTTCAGCTAATGATACACACTGAAACCTGTGACTGCATCCTTCACAGACTGGAATTGGATTCACAGAAGAGAATTGGAGCCAGCCTGGCTCCTGGGGACTCAATTGTTTTCCTTAATCATTAACCTGAACTGTGATCTATGCAGCTCCTTAGGTGAAACTCATAGGGCCTAGCTGTGTGACATTTCTTGTATTTATTTTTATTCATCAAAACTCTGTATAGCCGGGCGGTGGTGGCGCACGCCTTTAATCCCAGCACTCAGGAGGCAGAGGCAGGCGGATCTCTGTGAGTTCGAGGCCAGTCTGGGCTACCAAGTGAGTTCCAGGAAAGGCGCAAAGCTACACAGAGAAACCCTGTCTCGAAAAACCAAAAAAAAAAAACCAAAAAAAAAAAACAAAACAAAACAAAAAAAAACTCTGTATAAACTAACACTATTATTATCAATTAGACAGTACAGCTTAGGAAGGAATCGTCTTCATATTAATCTACATGTAAAAACACCCAGTAGAACAGGATGTTTCCATGAGAAAAACACTATAATTCAGGCAGTGGGATCTCCCCACACCCATTCACACCATGCCAGCTACCAGAGGAAGATGGCAGGGGCAAACATGTAAAGGCACAGCAGAAGCAAAAGACACTCTGGGGTCTGTGGTCTCAGGGCCTTGCCTAACCCAGATTCACCTATCAGGGATTTCCCTCCTGGTGGGCTGATACTCTCTGCTGCTCCTGACATGGCTACCAGCAAATAACCATCATGATATGTCTGAAATAATATGACATAATCTGAAAAAAATTACTATGCTCTGTCAGAAATGAATGTTTCAAGGTTACTCTGACCCTCATCTAACATTGAAGTAAATTATGGTCTTTGTGGGTTTTGCCTTTAAAAACACTGTACCCTGAGCTTCCGCACCAAAAGACTCAGAGGCATAAACCTAAACCAGCTCTTGGTCACTGGCCAATAAAAGACTCAGATCATTTTAATTGGCTTAAGCAGCATGGTTATCTGTACCTTTTTCACATGTATTATTATTATTATTATTATTATTTGAGACAGGGTCTCACTATGTAATTCTGGCTGTCCTGGAACTCAATATGTAGACCAGGCTGGCCTGGAACTCACAGAGATCCACCTGCTTTCTGCTTTCTGAGTGATGGGATTAAAGTTGTGTGCCACCATGTCCAGTCTCTCACATGGATTATTATAAAAAACAGCACGTAGGCCGGGCGGTGGTGGCGCACGCCTTTAATCCCAGCACTCGGGAGGCAGAGTCAGGCGGATCTCTGTGAGTTCGAGGCCAGCCTGGGCTACCAAGTGAGTTCCAGGAAAGGCACAAAGCTACACAGAGAAACCCTGTCTCAAAAAAAAAAAAAAAAAAATTATAAAAAACAGCACGTAAAGCTGAGCATGGTCTGGGTGTGGTGGTAAATACCTATCACCCCACCGCTCAGGGAGGCAGAGGCAGTTGGATATGTGTGAGTTGAGGCAAGCCTGGTCTACAGAGTGAGTTCTAAGCCGGCAAGGGCTATATAGTAAGATTCTCTCTTCAAACAACAACAACAGCAAAAACTGAGCCCAGGGGAGCTGGAGAGACTGCTCAGTGGTTAAGAACATGTATTGTTCTTGCACAGGACCAGAATTCAAGTCCAAGCACCCATGGAGAGATTGCTCAATGGCTAAGAACATTTATTGTTCTTGCAGAAGACCTGAGTTCAAGTCCCAGCGCCCACATGAGGTAGCTTACAACTACTTATAACTCCAGTATTATCTCAAAATCCACAAGTTTACTACGTGTATATATAAACTTTCTCTTGGGATATTAGTAGTCATACAGAATACTAACTAATTCTAGAAATAAGCTTCATCTAGCATTCTGTGCATGTTTTCAGGTTTGAGTCTGAAGCAGGTAATTTGGAACTAAGTTTGTGTACCCTGCTTGTACTTAATAGATTGTGGCCTTCTAACCTTTTAGAGATTGGCTGTATATGACATTTAAAACATGTAAGTTTTCTGCAATGAACCATGGCCATTCCTAACAGTGACTTTTGAGGTTTCCTAAAGGTTATGGGGCCCTGTAAGGACAAAGCTACCAGGACTGCAGTAAATCCATTAAGGTGACAAATACCACCCAAAGATCAGTTTCAGACTACAAACTGCTCAGGACAACTTCAAAGCTGCTAGCTGAGAGGGTCCAGCCTCATAGACTACTCTAGCCAAGACTTCAGATGAGCCCTGCACTTTCCCATTACACAGGTATTGGACAACAAATGGTACAGCTAGCTCTTCCAGGACTTGACCATTATACTAATTTTCTCAGGGTCCCCTAAAGATGTCCCCTAGACAGCAGAAAGTAGTGGGGTGGGTGGTTTTTGGTTGTTTGGTGAGTTATGAATGTTTGTCATCATTTAGGGGGATGGGTTGCAAGTTGTTGCTCATCATAGTCAGGGAAAAAAACTAAGCAAAGAAAGTTAGATTCAGGGATTATTTTCTGAAAAGAAAATAGGGGGATGTAGGAATGATAGGATAAAAGGGTAGATTACTGAATCTACTTTTAGACTAAAAAGCAACTACTAGTCTCAAATATTTTATATTGGTATGGATTTTTTTATATTGATACAAATTTAAGGTTATTTTTGTTTTTAACATAATATGTGTGTATGTGTGTGTTTCTACTCTTGCTTAAGTTATTGTACCTATGCTGCTCATTTAAAAATGTAATGTAAAGTTCTAGTCTTTGAAAGCTATTATTACAAACTATTTAGGATAATTAAGAAATGCAGGTTAGTAGTTAGTCATCTATAACAATCAAACTTGTAGTCGTATTAGGTATGTTTTCAAAGTCAAACAGAGATGTAGTTTAGATAGAAAGATGGTCTTCAAACACTTCAGAGACCTATAGAATATGGCATAATAAGATGTTTTAATAACATAAGGCTTTTCATGACAGTACATCTGCTCCTGTCAGTACCAATCTACTTCAGAGAAGATGATGGGCATCGAAGAACCTCCATATGGAGTTTTCTTTCATTTATGTGAAGTTAGCCACTGGGAAGAAACTGCTCTTGCCTCAGCTGCTGACAACATGCTGTCAAACTGGACAAGCAGGACACAAAAGAAGGCTACTGCCACACTTTGTCAAGACAAGGTAGGACAGGCCTTCAAAATTCCTGCCTCACAGAAATGTCTGTCACATATTCTAGGCCTGTAGGCTGAAGCTGGATGTTTCAGAGGAACGTTGGGTGACTATCCAGGCAGCCAGCTGTCTCTGTCATTTCTATAGTTTGGGAAGTGTTTGCTGTGGTAATATATTGTATATCCTAATAAATTTGCCTGAGGATCAGAGGACTGAGCCAGCTACTAGATTAGACATAGAGGTCAGGCAGTGTTGGCACACACCTTTAATCCCAGTACTGGGAAGCACACATACCTTTAATCCCAGGAAGTGATGTCTGGGCAGAGAAAGATATAGTAGGCATGAGGAAACAGCAACTCACTCTCTTTAGACAGAGGATTTCATAGAGGTAAGAACTAGTGGTTCTGCTTCTCTGATCTTTCAGCTTTCACCTTGATATATAGCTTTGGGTTTTTTATTAAAAGACCATTCTAGATTCAAACAACATCTGGCATCCAACTTGTGGGGCATGAATTAAAGAAAAAGTTGCTTGCCTGTGGTCATGCAGACCCTGGCTCACACCTGAGCTGCATGTGCCTGGAATCTCCCCCTGGCTGGGCTGGACTTCCTAACCTGCTGGCTAAGTTTTTGTTGCAGCCTCTCTGCAGCAAATTCCATTAGTTTTTTGGGGCTCCAAAAACCATAGGAATTAGCCACTTTCTCACAGTCCCTCATGCAGATGGCTGGCTCTTTGGCTTCTTCTCTCCTGGTGGGTTATGGGCTCTCCCTGGATCCCCAACTCGGGCTGCTACCACACTAGGTAGCTGCCTTAAAACCTGCGTGGGCTTCTACTGTTCTATGCAGAAGCAGTCAGCCTCACATCTGAATCGTCATTTTCGGCAGATTTGGTGAGACAATAGAGATTTCTTAAAGGGAGAAATTAGTTAAAAAACAATTTTTTCTCACATTAAAAAAGGAGAAACATTTTTACAATGGAGGGAATTTGGTCTCTGTTTGATAATACAATTGATGGTCTGAAAATGGAACAATTAAATGAGAGGATAATTAATGTATATGAAATGTATATAATTGTCAATTATATATTATTTGTTTGATCATTTGTTTCATCATTTAAAAAGTTGGTTAATGTTGAATGCCAAGATAAAAATTTTAGAAAACTTGTTAAAACAGATCATAGAGATATTCAGACCCAGACAGAGGAATTTAAAGGTGAACCAATCTCAGCATTGCATTATATGGTTACAGAAACAGCCTAAGGCCTTCAAACAGCCAACTTTAATCGATCCAGTAACCTTATAGGAACTGCCAAATGCTAAAGGCTGTGTAACAGCTGAGTGGACTCCTGTGCAAATGTTAGATTCGAGGAGATTCAAAGAAGCTATGGTGTCATATGGTATGCATTCCCTATTTGTGAAGCAGATGTTAAACTCATGGCCGACTTGTAATAGAATTATCCCTCAAGATGGGAAAGATTTGGTTACAGTTGTCTTAGAAGCTGTTCCCTATTACAATGGAGGACCTGGTAGAAGGATGAGGCTAAGACCATTGAACAACAAAATAAGGCTAGAGGTATGGAAATCTCCCAAGATCAACTTCTTGGAGAGGGAGATTATGCTAATATAGAAAGGCAGTCTCTATATGATGACTACACCCTGGCTTTATGATGAATGGCAGCCTTGAATGCCTGGGACAGAATTGAAGAAGCAGGAAAGAAAATTGAGTCATTTACAAAAGGGCCCAGAGAAACCTTCACTGATTTCTTACAAAGGCTGTCTTCAGCAGTAAATAGAATGACACCAAATTCAGAAGCTGGACAGATAATAATTGAATCTCTGGCTTTTGAAAATGCTAATGCACAATGCAAAAGGATAATCAGGCCATTAAAGTCAAGATCAGCACCCTTGGAGGAATGGATCTGAGATACAATGAATATTGAATCTCATGACCATGATGACACTTGGATAGGAGAGGTGATTTCCAGAGATTTGAAGAAAAATAGTAATGTCAGATGTTTCAATTATGGTAAACAGGTCACCTAAAAAGGGACTGTAAACAGGGCACTCCTAAAAATAATGTTTTTGTTAGGAATAATTCCAACAGAATGCCCCTCCTTTCTGAATTATGCAGAAGGTATGGTAAAGGCAAACATTGGACTAACAAATGTAAACCAACAAGGGACAGACAAGGTAATCCTTTGCCTTTGCCACTGGGAAACTACCTGAGGGGCATCTCACATGCCCCCATGACAAATTCGGTTCAGTCCTTTCCTACCGTCATGGAAGAAACCCCTTCCCAGAGCAATTAAAGAACTTAATTCCTGTTGTAAAAAACCATGCTGCTCTGGATGATAGAACAGCTACAGCAGAGAGAACAAAAGAGTCAGGAGAAACCATAAATCAAAATTGATTAGATTAGATTTGGAAACTCCCCAAAGTTAGGGTTGGGGAAGGGTTTTGTTTTGTCTTTCAGGAAAATAAAGGCTAAGGAATTTGAACACTGAACAAATAAGACATCTAAAGAAAAAGGACAAATCATCCAGAAAAAAAAATCCAACAAAAAAGATTTTCTGCAGTGAATAATGACCACACCTTACAGTGAGCTTTGAAGTCTTTGCAAAGATGACGCAATCCCACAAGGATGACTCCACATGGACGATGATAATGACACCAACCTGACACCACCCAAAGATCAGCTTTGGCCTACAAACCGCTCAGGACGGTTTGTGAGTGGGGGCAGGTGGAGGGGACTGGGGAAGGGGAGGGCGGGGGAAATGAAAAAAAAATTAAAGAAAGGAAAAAGAGCTAAAATTAAATAAATAATTGAATAAACAAACAAACAAATAAATAAAAACTAAAAGAAAAAAATCTCCTGCCTCAGCCTCCTGAGTATAGGGGCTACTGTGGCACGCTGACTGGCATGGACAGGTAGGATTTTAACAGATAGTACCTTGACCCTTCATATTGAGTAATTACAATGTCACAACTTACCTTGGGGGTGACCCATTGTGCAACAAAAGCTGGACCATTAGCCCAGTGGGAGGGGCTTTGCTTGTTACAGATGAGGGCACAGGACCATGTCTGAGTATACACAAACCTGTCTGCAAGGTTCCTCCTCGGACACAGTCCTGTAGAGTGGTGGCTTCATCTGGGATCCCAAGTTGAGCCTCTTACCTGCTTCCCAGGGACTGAGTGCTGGTGGCTGGCAGGTGCCCAACAATTGCTGCCTTGAGCAAACCCCATGCTAGTATTCAGCTGCCATGGGAACAGGCAAGCGGCAACTATCAGGCCTGGAATTTCCCTTCTCTAGCCTTTCCTGCTTCAAGTTTGTACAAGGAATTTGGGGAAGAAAATGGAGACATATTTGCCTGCACTAGTTAGCTTTCAGTGGCAGTGACAAAATGCCAGAGACAAACAGCTAAAGGGTGTAGCAGGAGTCTTAAAAGTTCTTATTAATAAAATCAAACCTGAGCCAGTTATTGGGGTGAACACTGGAAGGTCAGGGAGACAGAATAAGCCATAGCTATCTCACCTCACCGGATCCTCAGCTGGTCTTGTTTCCTCAGACTGGATGCCCCGAGCCCTCATCCAGAATGGGTCTCAGCTGAACTGCTGCTTGAAAGCCTGAATGCTTAACCAGGCCAAATGCTTCTCCAGGCCGCTTCTCCAGGCCAAATGCCTCTAGTTTCTGGTCCTCACGCCTTATATACCTTTCTGCTTTCTACCACCACTCCCTGGGATTAAAGGCTGACTTTCTGGGATTAAAGGTGTGTATCACCGTGCCTAGCCATTTCCAATGTGGCCTTGAACTCACAGAGATCCAGAGGGATTTCTGTCTCTCGAATGCTAGGATTAAAGGCGTATGCTACCACTGCCTAACCTCTATGTTTAATATTGTGGCTGTCCTGTTCTCTGACCCCAGATAAGTTTATTAGCATACACAATATTTTGGGGAACACAATACCACCACAAAAGGGCACAGGGTTAATTCTGGCTCATGGCTTCAGCCTTGGTGTTGGCCCTACAGCAAATCTGAACATTATGGTATGGGCCCACGCCCAGTGACCTACTTTCTCCTATTAAGCCTGCCTCACAAATGAGCAGCAGTTGGGGGCCAAGCCTTTATCATGAGCCTGAGTCATTCTGGATACTGCCTCCCAACAGGAGGCCCAGATCAAAGCTGAGGAACCAAGGGATGATGAGGCAGGAGGTTTCAGCTAAGACTAAAGCCACTGCTGAGATGACAAGTGTTAGAAATGCCCCACAAGGTCTGGTGGGGGTGGCCCCTGTAATGCCAGCTGTTTGGAGGTTAGGCTAGAGACCACTAGAACTCTGAAGTTTTAGGTCAGTTGGGGAAACATAGAGACATCATCTCAAAAAAAATCAAGACACAACAACAACAGCTGCATCACATTACCCAGCATGCATTATGACCTGTGTTTGACTCCCAGGTCTGTATAAACCATGCACAGTGGCTGGCACATGTCTATCACATACCAGAGAGAGAAAAATCAGAAGTTCAAGTTCAGCATATTTGAGGTCAGCCTGGTCTACTTGAGACCCTCAAAACAAATAAACAAAACCAAGTCTACAGAAGAATCCTGGTAAATATTAACATTCTTCTTCTTTATTTTTATTTTATTTTATTTTTTTAAAGTTTTTTTTGAGACAGAGTTCATCTCTGTAGCCCTGGCTGTCCTGGAACTCACTCTGTAGACCAGGCTGGCCTTGATGTCAGAGATCTGCCTGCCTCTGCCTCCCGAGTGCTGGGATCAAAGGGTGCGCCCCCACCGCCCGGCTCGACATTACCCTTTTCACTGTACTGTAACCATACATTTTATCTAAACTGTTCTACTTCTGAGATTTAGTAAGACACGTCTGAAGGAGTGTCAGAGCCCATGCCTTTTAAATTCATCATGTTTATTTTTGAGAGGCGGTCTCCTTAATATCCCCGGGTAGTCTGGAACTCACTCTGGGGGCAATCCTCCTGTCTCAGTCTCCTGAATGCTGGAATTAACAAGTGTGCATACCCATATCCACCTCATTCTGTCACATGTAGAAGAGTTTCGGAAATTATTGAGGTCCAGCCTCTTTAGTTTCCTTCCCAGGGGCCCAGAAGAGACACTACTAACAGCAAGAATAATCTGAGGGAAAGGAATCTAAGTACACGGAGCTCTTTTGTCCATCCTCTTTATTCCTCTGAGATTAAATTCTATCTACACAGCTTCAATTCTGTTCTTATACTCAGCTCCTCTCTGTCCTTCTCCTCCTGTCCTCTCATAACTCCAACTCTTCCTGTCTCCGTCCTCATCTTCATCCTCATTCTTCTCCCTCGTGGTTCCTTTCCCTTTCTCTCCCAGAACTGGTCTCAGACCTACCAGCAGCCCGACTCTTACAATACAATGCAAGGCTTCTAAGGTCCCCACAGAGCAGAGAGTCAGCTTCATTTGCAACCCAAAAGGGGAGTGAATAGAGGAGGTGGGGTCAGATGAGGCCTGGAATAAGTCAGAAAGGGAATTTATGGGCTCAAAATATATTCTTTTAAGTGGTTAGGTGAAATGTTACGAGTCTATCATAAATGTGCTCAAACTAGTCTTACAGGTGGTTAGGTAAAAGAGTCTATAATTCACTAAAATAAAACTGTCTCTATTTTCCTATGCTGCCATACACTGGTAAAACGGGGTGACTGTGATCGGAGCTAGGAAACCTTCCTCATAGCTACATTGAACCTGGTATGCAAAAAACCCTTTTGTTCTGAGTCAATTGCTCTGGAATGCCATTTGTGCTGGAGAGAAAGGAGGGTCTGAACTTCTTTTGCACAAGAAACAAAGCTATGCACCCAAGGGTGTTTACCTTAATTCAGGAGACTCAGTGGTTGGTCTGAAATGCTTTGTCCTATCTGCCTTTTGACTTTGAATGCTAGAGAAATATATCAGGTAAATACACTGTTAAAAGTTCTTGGGGAAGGTATGAAAGCACACAAGAAATTCATAGCAGGAAACAGTTTTTTGAGGGAGCCAGATCTCAGTACAGATGGTTGTGGGCCGCCATGTGGTTGCTGGGAATTGAACTCAGGACCTCTGGAAGAACAGCCAGTGCTCTTAACCTCTGAGCCATTTCTCCAGCCCAACAGCTGGTATATTAAAAACCAAATAACACCAAATACTCCTTGAGATTTGGCTTAATCCTCTGGAAGGCCCTTAGCTTCTTCCTGGTATTAGCTTTGCCATAATCAGCTGAATTTCTACTTCATATTTCTGCTTCGGCCTGTAGCAGAAGAGTGAGGGGTGAGGCTGGATCAGGACATGGTTAGGGGATCCTTGCCAGGCAGTGTCAGACACTCCCACACCTATGCTCTCTGGAGCCCCAGCTCCTGGTTCCACCCTTTCTCATGGGTCCTGAGGCAGCATGGAGGGAGCAGGTGTCGAGCAGTAGAGGAGACTTAGAGACAGTAGAGTCTGAGGTTCAGTCCTGGCTGCAGCCACGCCAGATGCCTGCTTTATTTAGACAGGAAGAGCTGCTGTAGGACTCAGCCCAGCCTTTCCTCATGAAGGTGACAGGGAGCAGGGCTGCAATCTAGAAGACTGTGTGGGTGGAGAACAGTGGAAAGACCCACTGAGTCAGCATAAGGCAAGGAATGGCCAGGGTGTGAACCCAAGAGGTGGCAGGAAAGCCCTTGGCAGCTTGAGCCAGGACAGTCTATCTGAAGTAGTTGGGACACTCGTGGGCGACCAGGTTCCAGGCTTGGTTGAAGGCCTCCACGACAGCCGGCTCCAGGGGCCCTTCCTCAGTGGCGGCCAAGTTCTGTTCCAGCTGCTCCAGGCTGGACATGCCCAGGATGACTGCATCCCCTTGGGTGCCCTGCAAGGGGAGACAGCC
>CABHPH010107154.1:0-16525 GCA_902168325.1 Peromyscus nudipes | reverse complement strand
TCAAGATGGAATCACAGACCTAGATCCTCATATTCTTGCTGTGTTGGGTGTCTGGTGACAAATTTAAGAGTATTATAATCTTTTCAGAATAACAGGTTTTTAAATTTTTTTCATTATTAAGAAATTTTTCATTTATTTTACATACCAACCACAGACTGCCCTCTCTTCTTTCCTCCCACTCCCCCCTAATCCACTCTCCATTTGCTCCTCCAAAAAGGTAAGGCCTCCCATGGACTTCAGCAAAGCCTGGTACATTCATTTGAGGGAGTTCCAAGCCCCTCCCCCTGCATCAAGGCTGTGCAAAGTGTCCCACCATAGGTAATGGGCTCCAAAAAGCCAGCTCAAGCACTAGGCATAGAACCTGATCCCACTGCCAGGGGACCACTTAAACAGACCAAGCTATGTAACTGTCTTGTTCATTCAAAGAGCCTAGTCCAGTCCCATGGAGGCTCCACAGTTGTTGATCTAAAGTTCATGAGTTTCCACTAGCTTGTTTCAACTGTCTCTGTAGATTTCTCCATCATGATATTGATGACCCTTGCTCAAAGAATCCCTCTTTCCTCTCTTTGACTGGACTCCGGGAGCTCAGCCTGGTACTTCATTGTGCAACTCTGCATCTGCTTCCATCAGTTACTAGACAAAGCCTCTATGATGACAGTTATGGTATTCACCAATCTGGTTACCGGGATAAGCCAAGTCAGGCAACCACTCCACTTTTGCTAGTAGTCTAAGCTTGGGTCATCCTTGTGGATTCCTGGGAGTTCCCTAGCAACAGGTTTCTCCCTGTCATCATGATGTCTCCCTCTATCAAAATATCTCTTTCATTTGCTCTCCCACTCAGTCTCTCTTCCAGATAGACCATCCCATTCCCTTATGTTCTCATAACCCATTTCTTCCCCTCTATTGTACCTTCTCAAACACCTCCAGCCTACTCAGGAGATCTCATCTATTTCCCCTTCCCAGGGTGATCTATGCATTCCTCTTAGGGTCCTCCTTGTTAGCTAGGTTCTCTGAAGCTGTGGGTTGCAGTCTGTATACGATTTGCTTTACATCTAGTATCCACTTATGAGTGAGCAGATATCATGTTTATCTTTCTGAGTCTGGGTTACCTCACTCAAGATGATATTTTTTAGTTCCATCCATTTGCCTGCAAATTTCATGATGTCATGGTTTTTTCCTGCTAAGTTGTACTCCATTGTATATATGTACCACATTTCCTTTATCCATTCTTCAGTTGAAGGGCATCTAGGTTGTTTCCAGGTTCTGGCTATTATGAATAATACTTCTATGAACATAGTTGAGCATGTGTCCTTGTGGTATGATTGAGCATACCTTGGGTATATGCCCAAGAGTGATATAGCTGGGTCTTGAGGAAGATTGATTGCCAATTTTCTGAGAAACCACCATACTGATTTCCAAAGTGGCTGTACAAGTTTGCACTCCCACCAACAGTGGAGGAGTGTTCCCTTTGCTCCATATCCTCTTCAACATAAGCTCTCTTCAGTGTTTTTGATCTTAGCCATTCTGACAGGTGTAAGATGGTATCTCAGAGGTGTTTTCATTTGCATTTCCCTGATAACTAAGGATGTTGAGCAATTCCTTAAATGTCTTTTGGCCATTTGAGGTTCTTCTGTTAAGAATTCTCTGTTTAGCTCTGTAGCCCATTTTTTAATTGGATTGTTCATTATTTTGATTTCTAGTTTCTTGAATTTTTAATATATTTTAGAGATCAGCACTCTGTCTGATGTAGGGTGGGTGAAGATTTTTTCCCATTCTGTAGGCTCTTGTTTTGTCTTGTTTATTGTGTCCTTTGTCTTACAGAAGCTTCTTAGTTTCAGGGGATCCCATTTATTAATTGTTGCTCTCAGTGTCTGTGCTACTGGTGCTATATTTAGGAATTGGTCTCCTGTGCCAATGCATTAAAGGCTATACTTTCTCTTTTCTCTTCTATCAGGATCATTATAACTGGATATATGTTGAGGTCTTTGATCCACTTGGACTTAAGTTTTGTGCATGGGGATAAATATGAATCTATTTGCAATCTTCTACATGCTGACATCCAGTTATACCAGCACCATTTGTTGAAGATGCTTTCTTTTTTCCATTATGTAGTTTTTTTCTTTGTCTAAAATCAGGTATTCATAGGTGTGTGAGTTAATGTCAGGGTCTTCAATTTTATTCCATTGGTCCAATGATCAGGTTTTTATGTCAATATCAAGCTTTTTTTTTTTTAAAAATTACTATTTCTCTATAATAGAGTTTGAGGTCAGGGATGGTGATGCCTCCAGAAGTTGCTTTATTGAATAATTGTTTTAGCTATCTTGTATTTTTTTGTTTTTCCATATGGAGTTGAGTATTGTTCTTCCCAGGTCAGTGAAAAATTTTGTTGGGATTTTGATGGAAATTTTATTGAATCTGTATATTGCTTTTGTTAAAATTGCCATGTTAATTCTACCAATCCATGAGCATAGGAGATCTTTCCATTTTCTGATATCTTCTTCAATTTCTTTCTTTTCAAAGACTTAAAGTTCTTGTCATACAGGTCTTTCACTTGCTTAGTTAGAGTTAACCCAATGTATTTTATATTATTTGTAGCTATTGTAAAGGATAATGTTTCTCTGATTTCCTTCTTGGCCTATTTATCATTTGTATGTAAGAGAGCTACTGATTTTTTTTGATCTAATCTTGTATCCTGCCATTTTACTGAAGGTGTTTATCAGCTGTAGGAGTTCCCTGGTAGAATTTTGGGGGTCACTTGATGATACTATCATCTCATGTGCAAATAGTGAAAGTTTAGCTTCCTCCTTTCCAATTTGTATCCCCTTGATCTCCTTTTGTTGTCTTATTGCTCTAGCTAGAACCCCCAGTACTATATTAAATATGGGAAGAATCGACATCCTTGTCTTGTTCCCCATTTTAGTGGAATAGCTTTGAGTTTCTATCCATTTAATTTGATGTTGGCTGTCAACTTGCTGTAAATTGCCTTTATTATGTTTAGGTATATGTCATGTATTTCTGATCTCACCTTTATCATGAAGGGGTGTTGGGCTTTTTCAAAGACTTTTTCAGCATCTAATGAGATGATAGTTTTTTTTCTTTCAGTTTGTTTATATGGTGTATTACATTGACATATTTTCATATGTTGAACCATCCTTACATCTCTGGGATGAAGCCTATATGGTCTTGGTGGATAAGGCTTTTGATGTGTTCTTGGATTCGGTTTGCCAGTATTTTATTGAGTATTTTTGCGTCAATGTTCATGAGGGAGATTATTCTGTAATTTTCTTTCCTAGTTTCATCTTTGTATGGTTTGAGTATCAGGGTAACTGTAGTCTCATAAAAAGAATTTACCAATGTTCCCTCTGTTTCTATTGTGTGGAACAATTTCAGGAGTGTTGGTATTAGCTGTTCTTTGAAATTCTGGTAGAACTCTGTCCTGATATCATCTGATCCTGAACTGTTTTGGGTTGGGAGTCCTTTCATGACTATTTATATTTCCTTGGGGGTTATATGTCTACTTATATCATTTATCTGGTCTTGATTTAATTTTGATATGTGGAACCTATCCAGTAAATTGTCCATTTCTTTTGGATTTTCCAATTTTATGACATGGTTTTGAAGTATGACCTGATGATTTTCGGGATTTCCTCATTGTCTATTTATGTCTCCCTTTTCCTTTCTGATTTTGTTAATTTGGATGCTCTCTCTCTCTCTGCCTTTTGGTTTGTTTGGATAAGGACTTGTCTATCTTGTTGATTTTCTTGAAGAACCAACTCTTTGTTTCATTGATTCTTTGTGTTGTTCTTTTTGTTTCTATTTTATTGATTTCAGCCCTCAGTTTTAATATTTCCTGGCATCTATTCCTCCAGGGTGATTTTGTTTCTTTTTGTTCTAGAGCTTTCAGGAGCGCTCCAGGTGTGCTGTTAAGTCACTAGTGTGAGATTTCTGTTAAGTCCATTTGAGTAATAACATCTGTTAGTTCCCTCATTTCTCTGTCAAGTTTCTGTCTGGCAGACATGTCCATTGGTGAGAGTTTGTTGTTGATATCTCCCACCATTAGTGTGTGGGCCTTGATATATAATTTAAGCTTTATTAATATTTCTTTTATGTGTGTGGTTGTCCTTGTTTTGGGGCATAGATGTTCAGAACTGAGACTTCATCTTGATGGATTTTTTCCTGTGATGAATGTTTAATGTCCTTCTTGATATCTTTTGATTAATATTAGTTTGAAGTCTATTTTGTTAGATATTAGAATAGCTAACTACACCAGATTACTTCTTCGGTCCATTTGATTGGAAAGTCTTTTCCCAACCCTTTACTCTGAGATAATGTCTGTCTTTGAAGTTGAGGTATGTTTCTTGTATGCAGCAGAAAGATGGATCCTGTTTTCCTATCCATTCTGTTATCCTGTGCCTTTTTATATGTGAATTGAGTCCATTGATATTAATGGATATTAATGATTAATGACTATTAATTCCTGTTATCTTTTTGGTGGTAGTATGTGTGTATTTCCCTTGTTTGGTATTTGCTACTCTGGGTTTATCTATTGTCTGTGTTTGTGTGGGTACCCCTAACTTCCTTAGGTTTGAGTTTTCCTTCTTGTGCTTTCTGTAGGGCTGGATTTGTGAATAGGTATTGTTTAAATCTGGTTTTGTCTTGGATTATCTTGTGTACTCCATCTACAGTGACTGAAATTTTTGCTTGGTATAATAGTCTAGGCTAGCATCTGAGGTCTCTTAGTGTCTGTATTATGTCTATCCAGGACCTTCATGCTTTCATTGAGAAGTCAGATGTTATTCTGATGGGTCTGCCTTTATAAGTCACTTGGCCTTTTTCCTTTGCTACTCATAATATTTTTTCTTTATTCTGTATGGTTTTTTGGTTTGATTATTATTTGGTGGGGGAGTCTAGTTGATTTGGTGTTCTGTAAGCTTCTTGTATCTTCATAGACATGTCCTTTAGGTTTGTGAATGTTTTCTTCTATGATTTTGTTGAAATGGTTTTTTTTTTGTGGCTTTGAGCTGGAATTCTTCTCCTTCTTCTATCCCTATTATTCTTAGGTTTGGTCTTTTCATGGTATCCCAGACTTCCTGGTCATTTTGTCTTATGACATTTTTGCCTTGAGTGTTTTCTTTGATTGATGAATCTATTTTCTCTATTGTATCCTCCACACCAGAGATTCTCTCTTTCATCTCTTTTATTCTGTTGGTTATGCTTGCATCTGTAGTTCCTGTTTGTTTAGTCAGATTTGCTATATCCATCATTCCCTTTCTTTATGTCTCTTTATTGTTTCTGTTTCAATTTTCATGACTTGAACTGTTTCTTTAACCTCTTTAATTATTTTTCCCTTGGTTTTCTTGATTTTCTTTAAGGTATTTATTGATTTCTTCCAATTTTTTGTTTGTCTTTTCCTCCATTTCTTTAAGGAAAATTTTCATTTCTTCTTTAAAGTCATTTCTATTTACTCAGAAGGTATTTGTGGGTCTGGAGAGATTCATACTGACTAAGAGAACCCACTGGCTGCTCTTTCAGAGGGTCTAGAGTCAAATCCCAGTACCCACATGGTGGCAGTTCATAGTAATCTGTAACTCCAATTCTGGAAGCTCTGAGTCCCTCTTCTGGCTTCTGTGTACACCAGGTAAACAGGTCATGCACAGACATGCATGCAGCCAAAACATCCATAGACATGAAAATTAAAAATAGATAAAGAAGGCACTCTTATTGTCTCTATTTCTCTGCTAGTATGTCATCCACAGTGGTTGAAGGTGATGGGTCACTAATGAGTTTATCTTAAGTGCATGTTGGAACAAGTGTTAAAGAGCCCTCAGCTCTGACTAGCTGCTTTGAGTTCTCCAATGTCATCTTCTCACATAGATTCAGAGAATCTCTTCCTGAAAGGCTCTCCTGAGAGATGTATCATGGGTGGACCCTGGATCTCCTTAAGCAGGACAGATTTTGTTCATGGAAGCCACTCTGTATAGAGACTTCCTAAACTTTGAATGTAGTAATAAACTCCCACATACTGAGGTACCACCCCACTGATATTTGTCCCTATCCCAGTGTCATTAAACAAGTCAGGGACCTTAGCTGGAAGCCTCATAATTCAGAAACTGTGAAGACTGGCCTGGTTTATGTAGAATCTAAGTTAAATAGTGGTTCCATCACTGTATAAGAGGTTCTGTCTAGAGCTGAGGAGGAGACTGGTTCTCCAAAGATGGACTGAGAGTGTAGTTTGGGTCATCTCAAAATCTTCAGTAGGTCTTAAATAAGAAGGAAAAATGTTCACCTGGGAAAGAAAGTCAATGTCATATACAGTACAGTCATCTATTTAATAATTTAACATTTACTGTGACTTATGAACTAAAAATATTCAGTTTTTAAAAAGAGCCAAGAATTGTAAACAATGTTCTAGGATTTGCTCATAACAGTCCACCCCTTCTTTGTGGCAATCTTCATCAGAGCACAGGTCCTTCTTGTCTAATCTCTCTCAAGATCACAGGTCCAAACATCATAGGTCCAGCATTTCTTATATGTGAACTGAACACACATGGATGGCAGCAGCATCCCACAGATCACCATACATCCCCATTCACTTTATTTCTTTTCTCCGTCCTTGCTAGGAATCCAGAGCATCAGCAGCCCCAGGAACTGAGTGGAGAACCTCATTTGAGAAGCTAAACTAATGATTCCAGACCAGTTAAAGCAAGGTTGCAGGTGAGCTTTTATTTGACACTTGCAAAGAAGACTCAGAGAACAATATTCAAATCTCATGGTTGCTGTGGATATCACTCTGTATAAATAAGATGCTGATTGGCCAGTAGCCAGGCAGGAAGTATAGGCGGGACAAGCAGAGAAGAGAATTCTGGGACGTGGAAGGCTGAGGCAGAGAGACGCTGCCAGCTGCAGCCATGACAAACGAGATGTAAGGACTGGTAAGCCACTAGGCACGTGGCAATTTATAGATTAATAGAAATGGGTTAATTTAAGATGTAAGAACTAGATAGCTAGAAGCCTGAGCTGTTAGGCCAAACAGTTTAAATAATATAAGAGTGTGTGTGTGTTTATTTTATAAGTGGGTGTGGCAAGGTATAGACTAATAGAAATAGGTTAATTTAAGATATGAGCAGTTAGCAAGAAGTCTGCCATGGCCATACAGTTTGTAAGTAATATAAGTCTCTGTGTGGTTACTTGGTTGGATTTGAGCAGTTGCGGGGCTGGAGGGTGAGAGAGATTTGTCCTAACTGTGGGCCAGGTAGGACCAGGAAAACTCTAGCAACACATAATGGGTAAGGTGAAAAGAGCTAGACAAAAGTAAGGAGCCCCTGCAGAGAGGCAAGTGATATAAATATCTTTTATATTTGAAGTAAAATCAATATACATATAAAACCCATGTTTCTTGAACCAGCCTACATAATCCCATGATGAATGTCTGAGATCTGTGGGGAATACACAGTACATACATCCCTGCCCCCTTAAGACAGCACCAGAAGCCCAAGGCTACAGGTCTGTGTGTGTGTGTGTGTGTGTGTGTGTGTGTGTGTGTGTGCACTTTGCACAGGCAACTCTGTGGCTCTCCCCCAGCCTGTAATTAAAAAGAAACAAGTCTATTCAGCAATAGTTCTTTGTCATCAGTTTGTGGAGAGCAAGCAATAGCCAGAGTTGTTTGGGGTTTCCATGGGGATGCTCTGAGCAACAACTTATTAAGATGTAACCCATTCCTGACAGTGGAGGTTTCACGTGGTGGTACAAGATGTCTAGTTGAGGTTTGACAAACCTTTATTATTTGCTGATTTCACTTACATTTCTTTCATATGTTTACATGTTAGGAAGTCTCTACTGAAGTAGGTTTCATATGATCTCTCAAATGGCTCTTAGTGCTAATTGTCCGTTCCTGTATTCCTTCCCTCACTCCTCTCTTTCATCCCTTACATATCTCATCAAACATGGAGAAATTGAGCTGGTGCCCAACTAGAGCTTTCACACCGACTGACTAGTGTTCTGATGCTGAAAGACAATCTGCATTCTACCAGAGGAGAGAGGTGACCACCAACCCAGCCATAAACCCTGTGATCTAGAATGGTTGTGGGAGTAACCAACTTCTAGGTAACTGGATTTAAGGCCCATTTCACAAGATGCAACCCATACCTGACACTGTTCTGGTGGCCAAGAACCTGAGCCTAGATAGGCCATGGACCTACAGGAAACCCAGATACTATTGTTCTGCTAAAGGAACACAGAAATGAAATGAGTCCTAATGACATTCTGTTATATCCATAGGTCACTGTCCTACTCAGCTGTCATCAGAGAAGCTTCTTCCTGCAGTAGATAAGAACTAATACAGTCTCACAAGTGGGCAAGGTTCAGAGAATGAGAAACCTTAGAACATTCAGTCCTAAAGGCAATGTTTTCATCAAACTCTTCCCTGAGGGCTTAGGGATCTCTGTGGAAGAGGAGGGGGAAAGATTGTGAGAGCCAGAAGGATGGACGACATCAAGGAAACAGTGTCTTCGAGGTACAAGAGAACTGATGAACATAGGAAATAACAGAGACTGACCTAGAACTTGCTATGTACCCCAGGCTAGCTTTAATCTTATGATCCTCTTGCTGCTGTCTCCCCAGTTCTGGGATTACAGATGTGAATCTCAACCCCTTGTCATGATATTTTATTTGTTTTTGTTTTTTTGTACTTTACACAGAATACTGGGTCTATAATGAACTTCTTATATATGCTTTCATAATCCAGTACTCTGAATCTTGGAAGGTTCTTTGATTTCTGTTATTGTTATTGATTTTCATCCATACACAAATATTTTTTCCTTTGGATGGCAAAAATCTATGATGTTGTGGTCTATTGGTTTTTGTAAAATTATTGCTTGATTTGGGATGGCTGTGCCCCCTTCTGGCAATGTTTTTAAACTGTTTACTATGTCAGCAAGACCACGTTGACCCATTTCAACATGGCTAATTTCTAAATTACCATGGACTATGCATTTCTGGAATAAACACTCTTGGCAGTGTTTGTCTACAGCCATGACATCTTGGAGAAATTTGGTTTCTTTTTTTTTTTTTAAGGAGATGACACAATTTTTATTCCTACCACTTGTTTCCCAGTCCCATAATACATTTGGTTTCTTTTATTTCCCTTCCATTTTCCCCAAATTTAGAGGCATCTTTCAGTTATCAAAGTGGTGGGGATGATACTTGCTAGTTTTTGCTGTGTTTATCTTTGCTTCAAGATTAAAGCTTCTCTGATCCTAGTCTTAAATTCATGACCCCCATTATTTCCACAGAGCAAATTCTGGGCTTTTCTTTGCATCTCTGTCCCATACTTATCCTGAAACTGGAGGCCAAATGTCTGAGACACTGTTCATTGTCCTCAGTGTAAGAGTGGCTTTGCAGAAGGGTGATAACAAATTTTGACCCAATAATTCCCTCCCCCATCTCTCTCCCTTCTTTTATTGCATGTCTTCTTACTCTGTTTCCTAATTTGTTGTTATAATTTTTGAGAGCATGTCTTATGATTTCCCTAGGACTGTCAGTCTGAGATAGCTCTCCTCACATTTCTGCAAAAGTCACCTGATTTAAGAATGTCTTGGATTTTAACCCACAGCTGCTATTAGAGCAGCTAGTAGATTTCTCTTGGAAAGCTGTAAATGGATCCCTTTCAGTGATTACTCATTCTCTCTGTGGTGGTACGTTTGTCTGTTGATTGACACCAGCCACTCTCACACAAACTCCCTAGGCATTTGCTTTTGTATTTGCTGACTGCTTTGCATGGGCCCCTCCAGCCCAGCCCAGATGCTCAGAATTTATAAACCAGAGCTTTCCAGTGAGAACTGCATCATACAGCAGGGGGAGCAAGATGGAGTCACAAACTCAAGTTCTCATGTCCCTGCTGCTCTGGGTGTCTGGTGAGAAATGAAAAATAGTATAATTATTTCAGATTCAGGGCATAATATTTCTTACATAATAATACTTTGACAATATGACATTATAAGGACATTAAATGACAAATTAACTGTCATAATGTGAGTTTGTGTTTCTGTGAATGTTCATTGTCATTTCATGGTCACAGGTGTCTGTGGGGACATCTTGATGACCCAGTCTCCGTCCTCTCTGGCTGTGTCAGCAGGAGAGAAGGTCACCATCGACTGCAAGTCCAGCCAAAGTCTGTATGGCAGCAATAACAAGAACTACTTAGCCTGGTTCCAGCAGAAACCAGGGCAGGCTCCTAAACGTCTGATCTACTGGGCATCCACTCGGGACACTGGGGTCCCTGATCGCTTCACAGGCAGTGGATCTGAGACAGATTTCACTCTCACCATCAGCAGTATCCAGGCTGAAGACCTGGCAGATTACTACTGTCTGCAGCATCACAGTTATCCTCCCACAGTGCTTCAGCCTCTAACACAGACCTCCTCTGAGAGTCTCACCAGCTGCCTGCACCACACACAGCCCTGGACCTGCCCACTTCCCCCTTCTGCCTGAGAACAAGTGTGCCTGAAACACTGATGTAAAACTTTGTATAGTTCTTCTAAATATAATGAGTTCAATGTCTCTTATGTCTTTTGGTATGAAAAACATATATATGGAAATGCAGGACAGAACCCAGTATTATCTTTCTGTCCTTCTGAAACTCATTACCACAAATTCTGTTGCTTCAATATTAGAGATTTATATTTTTATGGATCTGGAGTTCTGGTGTCTAACATATGACTCTATGGGCTGAAGTGATGATGTAGGAAAACATCATTTCAGTTTGCTGCTCTAGGAAAGTTTCTTTCTTTTTCTAGCTTCTAGAGGACTTTCTTACTTCTTTACAGCTAAATAGTTCTCAAGGTTTTTCTTTCCTTTTCCATAAATTCTTTTAATTTGAAATTACATTTTAGTGAATTACATTTTTTGTGCATGCAAGCATACATGTTTGTATGTGTGTAGGTACACAAGTGCAGTCAGAGGACAACTTGGACATGAGTCTTTGTTTTTGTGATATGGGTTCTGGGGATAAAACTTAGGTCTGATGTCAAGCTCTGTGGCAGGTGTCTTTGCCTTCTCAACAATCTTGCTTCACAATGAGTTTATTAATGTTTATTTATTGCATACAAATATCATACATCAATGTCTTTCAAGTATATCATATATTTTGCCCACATCCACTAACCTTTCTCATTTCCCCTTCTCTTCCCTGCTGTTATCCATATTTACATTATCTGTGTAATGTCTTGTATTTTTATCACAGACATACACATGTATACATAAGTACATACACACATTTGTACACACATACCACACACCTATGCACATACACAAATACAGACACATATACATGATCATGAACATATAAAGAGATACACATACATGCACACATATACATCTACACACACAAACTTAGCATACAACATATTTAGGATCCACAAAGGAATGAAAATGTGATATTTGTTGCCCATATTTCTGGGGCCACATCTCCCTCAGAAGACTCCTCATCTGCTTTCCAACTGTGGAGACCAAGAATCCTCTCTCCACTCTAATGTTACATGAATTGTTGTCTTAGCATGTGCTGCTCTCCAGTCTTTCCATCACATATCAATTAGTAGAATTTAGTGTTTTTAGAGGGCAATCATTTGTGTGCCTGTGTGAAGTATCTGCAAATTAATCTTATCAATATTTTGATTAAGAAACTTATCAAGCACCTATATTGGACATATAGCGGGGAACAAGTGTGTTACAGACTACATAAAATTGCTGGAGATCCCCAAATACCTTACAGCTATCTTCTTGGGAATCAGTGTGTCCAAACTTGCATGGTGTGGTTGTGCCTTGAAACACAGCTGTGCCAGGTGTTTCCCTAGGAAAATCTTGAAATGATGTGGATTGTACCCAGTTTAGAGTTTTCTTCACTGTGACAAAATGTCTGAGGAAAACAACTTATAGGGCAAAGATTTCTTCAGCTCACAGTTTCTGTTTCAGACCAGGTAGGTTAACATTGTTGCTATGGACCCAAATGAGGTTGAATATCATGTAGGAAGGACATGACAGGGGAAAGATGCTTACCTCATGGCAGCTGAGAAGCAAAGGGAGGTGGGATGAAGCCAGGGACTGGACACAGTCTTTAGAAGTATTCCCCTAGTTCCATAGTTAGCACTAACGTCATACTTTCCACCACCTCCCAATAACGCCATTTAATCATGAATCAGCAATAGATTAATCCAGAAATTGAGTCATAGCATTCATGATCCATTCACTTTTAATAGTTGGATCCATAAGCTGGGAACCAAATATTTCACATGAGAGCCTTTAGAGTCACACTGCAGAAGCAAACTATAATATCAAAAAAAAAAAGGACAGTGGAATGACATGCAAGTGGACTCATGATTGGAATATAGGTAGAACTGGAGAGTAAGAATCTCCAACATGAATTATAAGAGAGATGGAAAGCGTACTTTACCTGAGGATAAGATAGCAATCTGAACATTTTGTTGACCCACATCAAAGGAAGTGTCTGTTTTGGGTCTTGAAATATTGGTAGTCTTAACCATGGGTACAGTCAGCTATGAATCGATTAGTTCCATTTAGGTTGTTATTTGTTCTCTCCTGTCCTTGCTCAGAGCTCCTTCAGTGGTTATGGAACATGGTCAGGAAGTCAGAAGGGACAGATAATGGCCTTCTAATCAGTTCCTACTTGTGTTTTTGTAGAAGAGAATTCTTTAGGGATTGGTACTATTTGAAAGGTTTAGGAGATGTGGCCTTGTTGGAGGAAGTATGTTGTTTTGGGTGCTCTTCTAGATATCAAAAAGCACATTCCAAGCCCTGAGTCTCTCTCTTCCTGCTGTCTGCAGATCTGGATGTAGAACTCTGTTCACTCCTCTAGCACTGTGTCTGCCTGAATCCCTCAATACTCACTGCCATGATGACCATACACTAAAGCTCTGAAATTGTAAGGAAGCCCAATTAGATGCTTTCCTTTGTAAGAGTTACCAAGATCATGGGGTCTCTTCACAGCAATGGAACACTGATGAAGACTTCTACTTTATGCTAATTTACGTTTATTGAGGAATATACCTAGTGAAAGATTAGCTGAATTGTATGTTAGTTCTGTGTTTTCTTGAGGACCCTCAATACTGATTGAAGTTAACAGTGCCCGTACCAGTGTGCAGTTCCTTCAGCAACAGAAACTGCTTGCTCTTTCTGTACAGTCTTGCCTTCATTTATAGTCATTATCATGATTCCTTTTTAATTGTTAGTTAGGTGAAGTGATTTTTATATTTTTGCTTTTCTGTCTAGCCAATGTCAAAAATGTGAAAAATTCACATGCCACAAAAGATCATGTAGAAGTCACTAACCATCTCCAGAAGAACCCAAGTTATTGATATCCTGGATCATCCTTTACCTTCAATCATATGTATTTATTCCGAAGTGATTTGATAATGTTTAGTCTTCTGCTCCATATTGACATGCTTAGAATGGTGGATCTGAAATTAATATTTAGGCTTTGCCTGAATGAAGCTGTGTTTCCCATGGGATAAAGTTCTCAGCTGTAACTTGTTGATCTGTTTTTTCGCTCTCATACAAGTTAAATAATTTCCTATGATTTTTCCAAAGACAAGTGAAACATGATGGCAGTTGGACTATCTAAACAGGAGGGATTTCATTTTATGCTACAGCACTGTATGAGGATATTGTGTGCCTTGTATACAGTAATAAATATCATCATCCTCATGCTCCATTCTGCTGACTCGGGCATGAATGTCCTGACTTTACCACCCACATTCCAGGACTAGAAACCTGATCTACACTGCATAATAACTTTATCAGTTATTGACAGAATATGCACTTAGAAATTTGTTTCATCTCCAATCAAGACCCATTGCCACTGAGCCTGTCAGGACCCTGAGGTTCCTGTTTGGAAATCTTATAAATCAGTAGCTTTTGGCACTATTCTGGCTTATGTGTTACCCATTTCAAGTAGGTGTTTATATAACTTAGTAGGAAGCAATGATTTCACCTACAAGAGATGGAGGTCAGGTCTCTACTGATGATAGCCAGAGATAAGAGTCAGAGTCATCTCAATATCTCCAGAGGATCCTGAGAGAATGACAGATTAATGTGAGGTCATATGAATTTATTAGCCAATCAAATATTTGTGTATTTTCTGACATTTCATACTAGGTACTGGTGGTTTTGTTTTGCACACCCACAATATCCAATTTTGAATAGAACCCAAAGTTTTTATGCAATAAAAGGCCTCCCAGGATTTTCAAATACCATTTCACCCTTTGTATGTGACAACCATCACCAGAGTCCAGATCCCTGTTCTTTGTGGACTCTTTCTCTCACAAATGCAATATCCCTATCCTGCTCATAAATGACAAATCCTGCTCATCTCTCATGACACAGGGGAAGTAGCATGGTCCTAAAGCTCACTCAGTGCTGCTTTTCTTCCTTATCTCTGAACTCACATGGGATCCTGAACATTTGTACCCCAATTTATGCAGAAGGAACCTCATTCTGAGAACTCAAACAGTAAGCCAAGAGAAGAACTGAGATTTCTCCTAATTCTTGAAGAGAAGGCCTCCATGGGGAGTCATATTCAAATTACCTGGTGGGTAAAGTGATATGAAAAGAGCTAAGGAGAGGGTATACAGTTTATTAGGAGAGCCACTGGAACATCTGCTTTCTATCATTGGAATAGGACCAATGGAATCCATGCTACCCACAGCAGTGGATAGAAGTCCACTCTGAAATTCTTTATCTGTTTGAAGGACATAATACCCACAACACTCAATTGTAACACAGCATCAGATGCAGGTGTCCATGTTAGAGGAGCAGCAGGTGGCAATTGAAGTTCAAGGTGTCAGCTCACCAGGAGGCGAATTTCTGATGATGGACTCTGGGTCTACATAAGCAGGGCAGATTTTGTTCATGGAAGTCACCCTGTATAAAGACTTCCTAAACTTTGAATGCAGTAATAAACTCTTACATTCTCAGGTACCACCCTGCTGATATTTGTCCTGGCCTATTGCCACTGAACCAGTCAGGGACTGCAGCTGGAAGCCTCATAGATCAGGAGCTGGGAAGACTGGACTGGTTTATTTAGAAGCCAAGTTAAATAGTGGTTCCATCACTGTATAAGGGGTTCTGAGTAGAGTTGAGGGACATTGCTGTGGGATGGTCTGTATGTCAAACATGTTGCTTATTGGTCAATAAATAAAACACTGATTGGCCAGTGGTCAGGCAGACAGAAGTATAGGCGGGACAAGGAAGAGAGAATTCTGGGAAGTGGAAGGCTGAGCCGGAGACACTACCAGCCGCCACCATGACAAACAGCATGTGAAGATGCCGGTAAGCCACAAGCCATGTGGCAAGGTATAGATTTATAAAAATGGATTAATTTAAGATGTAAGAACTAGATAGCTAGAAGCCTGCCATGGCCATATAGTTTGTAAGCAATATAAGTCTCTGTGTTTACTTGGTTGGGTCTGAGCGGCTGTGGGGCTGGCGGGTGACAGAGATTTGTCCTGACTGTGGGCCCGGCAGGAAAACTCTAGCTACAGGACATGGAGACTGGCTCTTCAAAGATGGACTGAGAGTGTAGTTTGGGTCATCTCAAAATATCCTGTGGGTCTTAAATAACTAGGAAAGAAGTTCACCCAGGAAAGAAATTCAATGTCATATGCAATATGGCAATCTATTTTGTAATTTAACCTTTTCTGTGGCTTATGAAATAAAGGTGTTCAATTTTTAATAAGGACCAATATTTGTAAACCATTTGTTAGAATTTGCTCATGACATCACACTCCTTCTATTTGACAATCTTCATTAGATCACAGGTCCTTCTTGTCAAATCTCTCTGAAGAACACAGGTCTAAATCCCATAAGCCCTGAATTTGCATATGTTGTATGTGAACTGAACACACATGGGTGGGAGCAGCATCCCACAGATCACCATGAATCCCCGGTCACTTTATTTCTTTCCTCCTTCCTCCTCAGAGATCCACAGCATCAGCAACCCCAGGAGTTGAGTAGGGAACCTCATTTGAGAAGCTGAATTAAGAATTCCAGGCCCTTCCTGTATTCCCTCCCTTGCCCCTCTCTTTCATCCCTTACATATCTCATTGAACATAAAGAAATTGCGCTGGAGCCTAACTAGAGCCCATTCCCCTACTGACTAGTGTTCATGGTGCTGAAAGACAATCTGCATTCTACCAGAGGAGAAAGGTGACCACCAACCCAGCCATAAACCTTGTGATCTAGAATGGTTGTGGGAGTAACCAACTTCTAGGTAACTGGATTTAAGGCCCATTTCACAAGATGCAACCCATACCTGACACTGTTCTGGTGGCCAAGAACCTGAGCCTAGATAGGCCATGGACCTACAGGAAACCCAGATACTATTGTTCTGCTAAAGGAACACAGAAATGAAATGAGTCCTAATGACATTCTGTTATATCCATAGGTCACTGTCCTACTCAGCTGTCATTAGAGAAGCTTCTTCCTGCAGTAGATAAGAACTAATACAGTCTCACAA